>CM076570.1:46059307-46355179 GCA_034641835.2 Pinus albicaulis
ACTTAGCAAATTTGATATGGCCGCCCTAAAATGAAATGACCAGACCCAACCTCTTTACAGTGGGTGCGCTCACATGCCACGACAGATCGTGCTTGACCGAACGAAGGCACAAGGGATAAAATGACAAACGGGTTGCACGAATGTGCACAAGTGTAACGCCTCAACACTTCATGGGCGCGTTCTATGGAACGGGCGCGCCGGACGGGCGTTTGGTTGAGCTTGGGCGCCGTGCGACGGAACGGGCGCGCGTCGCACCGTTGGAAAGTCACGGGCGCGCGGGTGTGCGAGCGAGTCATAACGGGCGCGTTGGTGGTGCGACGAGTCAACACGGTTGGCGCTATGAGTTATACCACGGCGGGCGCCCTTGGACGAGCAACCAACGGGCGAGTCGGTGGGTCGGCCGGCGCGTTGGGTGCGCGACCGACGCCACACTTGGAGGGCGAGCTAACAAACAAGGGGGTCGGCTCGGGTCTGCCGAGCGCCCCAACACCCCACGAACGCGGCGTTTCGTGGGCGTCAACGTAACGGGTGGGTCGGGTCGTGGTGGAGCGAGCGACCACGACTCACAACGCGTTCATAAATATAGGATGAGCATTGGTGAGTGGAAGGCAAGAAGCAACTCGGTCAAGCAAGTCGAACAAGACGAACACAACCGCAGCAACGAGTCAACAACTCGTTGGTCGAAGGCGCAGCTGAACGGAGTCGGGTTGAGTCGGGTCGAGCTCGTGCAGGCCGCACCGCAGATTCTGGTCGGGTCGGGTCGTGCGCAGTTCTGGTCGAGTCGGGTCGTTTCTGGGTGCCGAGTAACGGCAGGGGCCCAGCACGAAAATTGCGATTCCGGGAGCATCGTGTGTCGGATTGAGGTGCCGTAAAAACCAAAAGGTGCGTAATTCCGAGGAGCATCCAACCATACAGGTTTGGGACGGATTGGACACACGGTCAGCTCAGAAAACGATCTGCACTGATTTGGAGCAACGGTTTGAGTGACCCGAGTGACCAGCACTTGGGCAGTTTTGGGCAGAACTTCCGAAGGTGGACTTCGATGGTTGTACATGTCTGTTGTAAGCTAGTTTGAGGACTGGCAAGTCTTAGAACTTGGCCAAGAGGCAAATAGCCTTGACTGTTGTACTTGTATTTTTATGAAACATAATATCTGGGCGGACTCATTTTAAGGGAGTTGCCCCTCCCTTGTATGTATGGGCGTACATGTGGTTTGATATTGGTGTTTATGTTTATTTCCACACATTGAAAGAACATTTGTAATAATAACTAACGAATGTTTCTTAAGGCGTAGTCTGGGTACTTGAGTATTTCGCAAAAGAAAAAGTACGGCAGTGCCGCACCTTCCTACATAGAGCGGTTGGGAGACACCCGTGGTGTAGGGGCGTGACAGATGGTATCAGAGGCACTGATACGGATTGCATGACAAATGGTATCGGATACCTCCATAGGGAGCTTTTGCTAAAGCAGGAACACAGTTGCAGGGTTGCATTTGGTGTTGAAGCTGACTTATATATTTGGGGTTTCTCTTGGAGACCTTAGCTGAAGCAAGGCATTTGCCAGGGCTAGAGCTAGAAGAAGAGACATGCTGAGTTGGGAAGAATTCGAAGAGAAGACTTGTGAAGCGTTGCAATGGATAAAGCAGCTGAACGAATAAATCCCAAGAATTCGAAACAAACTTGGAGTCGTGGAAAGAAAATTGGTGGAAACTTGGAAGAAGGCTAAGAAGATTCATGAAGACGTGAATGAGGCTAAGATCGCTCTTATGGCCTTGTGCAAGGAGGGGATCTCTTATTCAAATCAATATGATTTCGAAAGACTTCGAGACAAGATGGACCAGTTTGAAGGATGGATGGCATTGTGCTATGAGCTACAAACTCACCTAGATGAGCTTGTTAGACTTGAAGAGAAGAACCATAAGAAGAGATTAAAACCTTCTATGGGGAAGCCGAAGCAGAATGTTTTGGATGTTGTTTTGGAAAAACTTTTACAACAAGTTGAAGCAGAGACACCACAAACATTGGAGCTTGAAGCTACAAGGAAAGCAGTTTTGGAGGCTCGTAAGAAGCTTGTGAACATGACAAAGTTCTTGGAGGAAACCAGGCAGGAACACTACAAGGCTCTTGTGCAAGTGGAGGAACGCTTGGAACACATTGGAGATGAGATAGTGGAAGTGCAAAATTCCTTGAAAGGCTTTCATGGACGGACTGCTGAACTTGGAGGAACGAAGGATGATTCTCATGAGGATGATATGATGGAAGAGATGAAGGGCGAACTTGTGACACAAGTTGAACCAAGACAAGACACATTGCAAGCATTGGTGGGCAAACCACATGGAGATGTTGCAAATGTGACCATGATCGTGGAGGAACTTGAGGAGCAGGGGGTACCAGGATCGAACACATCAAAGACATTGATGAGGATGGAGGACACTCACTTGAGGAGTCTTCATGGAGAGATGACTTGTGTTTCACGGAAGCATAAGGAGGATGGACCGTATATGGAGATGAGGAGGAAGATGACTTCTTTGCCAACACCATTGGTGACTACTCCTTGGATGCCTATGATGAGACCTTGCACATTGATGGAACAAGGGACATGGGATGATGCAAACCTTGTTGAGGCAATTTGTGACCCTACACTTGATGGTCCAAATGCCCGAGACAAGGGTGGAACGTGATGACCTTTGTGATGGAAAGGGGTCATGCTTAGCCACATAGAATGGCAAGTGCCCGGCATGACCCACACACTACCTTGGTGGTAGGGCACGTTGGTGGAGTAGACTTCTTCATGGCTTCAACCAAGAAGGAATTCTTGGCAGACCTTTAGTGGGGGAGTAGCTTGAAGGAAGTACTCACATGTATATGATGGAGGTAGGAGTGACCGAGAGCACTTCACTTCGACATGTTGAGACATGATGATGATGAGAGTTGAGTTGAGTTCACTTGGATGAACACATGGGCAGCCAAAGTCATGGACATGGACTACATGGGGATATTTTATAGATGGACTGATGGGACGTTGTTCACCATGAGCAACTTGGACATTGGTTGGATGAGCAGCCTATGAGACATTCATATGTTTGCAGAGTGAGAACTTGTGATGGCACTCATGGCCAATACAAGTAGGCTTACCAACGCTTTGATATGATGAGGCATGGGAGTTCATGGTGGAGTTGCATTCATTGGAGACTTCATATTATGGTGATCTTGGAGTATCTGACTCATTGAGGAGCTGAGGTCAGGATTGGTCTTGATTTTGATGCATTATGGGATGCATACCTTGGAGCACATTTATGGGGTGTGTTCAGGAGGAGCCACTTGATGGAGATGATAGAGCTGGGACACTTTGGAGTTGATGGAGATGCAGCGATGGATGCCTTGGTGGTACACACTTTGGCATGGGCTTGAGTCTACTTGACTTAGCCACACTTATTACTTTTGATGATGCTTGGAGGATGAGTCTACTTGCATACAAGTAGCACATGGATTAGCATCATGGACAGCATGTTATGGATGAGATGAATACACTTCATGGACCCAAACATGGCACTTTGGATGAGATTCAGACTTGATCGAGTTGATGGATGTGACAGATTGCAGGAGGAAGAACTAACGCAGGGTATGAGGATGGACATTCTCATGATGAGGACGTTATGGTTGGACTGATCACCCAACTAGTTCGAGTTGTGGGGACGCGTAGTGTGCAGAGTTATGCTGGATACATAGCAGATTTTGTTGTGTTGAGTTGGTTGGAGTACTTGATGCAGAGCTTCACATGGATTTGACGATGGTTGAGGAGATATCTCATGGACATGAACCTTGCTGGTTTATGCGACAATAGTTGCGATGATACCGTGCACATGGGTGCAACGACAGGTCGTGCAGCGACACTTGATAGTAGTTGCGACGATATTTCACACATGGAGTTGTGAATGGACCGTGCGAAGATGGGATGATGTTTTCAAGGGACGACAACGTTTTGAAGTGGGGGAGAATGTAACGCCTCAACACTTCATGGGCGCGTTCGATGGAATGGGCGCGCCGGACGGGCGTTTGGTTGAGCTTGGGCGCCGTGCGACGGAACGGGTGCGCGTCGCACCGTTGGAGAGTCACGGGCGCGCGGGTGTGCGAGCGAGTCATAATGGGCGTGTTGGTGGTGCGACGAGTCAAAACGGTTGGCGCTATGAGTTATACCACGGCGGGCGCCCTTGGACGAGTGACCGACGGGCGAGTCGGTGGGTCGGCCGGCGCGTTGGGTGCGCGACCGACGCTACACTTGGAGGGCGAGCTAACAAACGAGGGGGTCGGCTCGGGTCCGCCGAGCGCCCCAACACCCCACGAACGTGGCGTTTCATGGGCGTCAATGTAATGGGTGGGTCGGCTCATGGTGGAGCGAGCGACCACGACTCACAACGCGTTCATATATATAGGATGAGCGTTGGTGAGTGGAAGGCAAGAAGCAACTCGGTCAAGCAAGTCGAACAAGACGAACACAACCGCAGCAACGAGTCAACAACTCGTTGGTCGAAGGCGCAGCTGAACGGATTCGGTTCAAGTCGGGTCGAGCTCGTGCAGGCCGCACCGCAGATTCTGGTCGGGTCGGGTCGTGCGCAGTTCTGGTCGAGTCGGGTCGTTTCTGGGTGCCGAGTAACGACAGGGGCCCAGCACGAAAATTGCGATTCCGGGAGCGTCGGGTGTCGGATTGAGGTGCCGTAAAAACAAAAAGGTGCGTAATTCCGAGGAGCATCCAACCATATAGGTTTGTGATGGATTGGACACACGGTCAGCTCAGAAAACGCTCTGTACTGATTTGGAGCAACGGTTTGAGTGACCCGAGTGACCAGCACTTGGGCAGTTTTGGGCAGAACTTCCGACGGTGGACTTCGATGGTTGTACATGTCTGTTGTAAGCTAGTTTGAGGATTGGCAAGTCTTAGAACTTGGCCAAGAGGCAAATAGCCTTGACTGTTGTACTTGTATTTTTATGAAACATAATATCCGGGCGGACTCATTTTAAGGGAGTTGCCCCTCCCTTGTATGTATGGGCGTACATGTGGTTTGATATTGGTGTTTATGTTTATTTCCGCACATTGAAAGAACATTTGCAATAATAACTAATGAATGTTGCTTAAGGCGTAGTCTGGGTACTTGAGTATTTCGCAAAAGAAAAAGTACGGCAGTGCCGCACCTGCCTACATAGAGCAGTTGGGAGACACCCGTGGTGTAGGGGCGTGACAACAAGGCACCCAGATGGTCACAACTTAGAAAATTTAATATATCTTCCCTCAAACGAAATGAACCGAATCAAATGCCTTTCATAGGGCGCCCTCACATGGTGCAACCCGACTGAATAAAGGCACAAGGGAGAAAACAACAAACATACTACTTGAACATGTACAAGGCACCCAAACAATCACAACTTAGCAAATTTAATACGGCCTCCCTTACACAAAACAACCTGACCCGAATGCATTTTAACGAGTGCCCTCGCAGGGCACCACACAACCTGCCTGAACGAGTGAAGGCACAAGGATCAAATGTAAAATGGGCGGCATGAATGTACATAAGGAACTCGAGTAGTCAAAACTTAGAAAATTTGATACATCTACCCTAAAACCAAACAAACTGACCTGAACGTGTTTCAATGGGCACCCTCAGACGGTGCGACATGGCGTTCCTGACCGAACGGAGCCACAAGGGAGAAAACAACAAATGGGCCACAAAAACATGCACAAGGTACTTGGGTGGTCACAACGTAGAAAATTTGATACAACCTCCCTCAAACTAAAAGACTAGACCCAAATGCATTTCATCATGCGCCCTCATACGACATGACCCAACACGCCCGACCGAATGAAGGCACAAGGGAGAAAACAACAAACGGGCCACATGAATGTGCACAAGGCACCAAAGTGATCACAACTTAGCAAATTTGATACTTCCACCCTCAAACGAAATGACGCGACCTGAACACGTTTCATCGGGCGCAATCACAATAGTGCGACACGGCGTGCCCAACCGAATGAAGGCATAAGGGAGCAAATGAAAAATAGACCACACGAATGTGGATAAGGCACTCGGGCAGTCAAAACTTAGAAAATTTGATATGAGCACCCTCAAATGAAACGGCCCAACCCAAACGCATTCCATCAGGAGCCCTCACACCGCGCAACACGAGGTGCCCAAACGAACGAAGGCACAAGGGAGCAAACAAATGTGCACAAGGCACCTAGGTAGTCACAACTTAGAAAATTTGATACGCTGACCCTCAAACCAAACGACCTGAGTTGAACACATTTCATTGGTCGCCTTCACATAGTGTGACAAGGTGTACCCGACCGAACAAAGGCACAAGGGAGTAAACAACAAGCGAGTCGAATGAAGGAGCACAAGGCACCCAGGAGGTCACAAATTAGCAAATTTCATAGGGTCACCCTCAAATTAAATGACCTAAAATGAACGATTTTCATTGGGTATCCTCACATGGCACGACATGACCCTCCCGACCAAACTAAGGCATAAGGGAGCATGTGACAAACTAGCCAGACAAGCGAACACAAGGCACCCGGGCAATCATAACTTTGAAAATTTGATAGGGTCACCCTCAAATGAAATGACTAGACCCGATCACATTTAATCAGGCGGCCTCACACAATGCGACAAAATTTGACCAACTGAATGAAGGCCCAAGGGAGAAAAAAGCATACGGGTTGCATGAACAAGCACAAGGCACCCGGGTGGTCATAATTTAGAAATTTTGATACCACTGCCCTCAAAGAAAATGACCTGACATGAACGCGTTTCATCGGGTGCCCTCGGATGGCACGCCCAACCGAATGAAGGCACAAGGGATAAAATGACAAACGGTCCACTCTAATGTGTACAGGGCACCCAAGCAGTCATAACTTAGGAAATTTGATACAGCCTCCCTCAAACGAAACAACCTGACCCAAATGTGTTTCATCGATGTGCCCTCACATGGCGCGACATGGCCCACCTGATAGAACGAAGGCACCAGGGAGAAAATGTAAAATGGACCACACTAATGTGTATAAGGAACTGTAGTAGTCACAACTTAGAAAATTTGATACGACTACCCTAAAATGAAACGACATAAGTCAAATGTGTTTCATTGGGCGTGACACAGATTGCCCGACTGAACAAAGCTACAAGGGAGAAAATAGAAAATGGGCTTCACGAACATGCACAAGGCACCAAGGTTGTCACAACTAAGCAAAATTGATACGGCCTCCCTAAAATGAAAAGACTCGACCCCAACATGTTTCATTGGGTGCCCTCATATGGCACAACACAGCATGCCCTACCGAACGAAGGCACAAGGGAGAAAATAGCAAAAGGTCTGAATGCACATGCACAAGGGAACCATGCATTCACAACTCAGAAAATTTGATACAACCACCCTTAAACAAAACTACACAACCCAAACGCATTTCATCCGGCGCCCTCACATGGTGTGCCCGATGGAATGAAGACATAATAGAGCAAACAACAAATGGGCCACACAAACACGCACAAGGCACCTGGGCAGTCACAACTTAGAAAATTTGATATGACTGCCCTCAAATGAAGCAATCTGACCTGAAAAAATTTCATCAAGCGCCCTCACATAGCATGATATGGTGTGCCCGACCGAATGAAGGCACAAGTTAGAAAATGGGAAACGGGCTGCATGAATGTGCACAAGGCACCTAGGTGGTCACAACTTAGAAAATTTGATACGAACGCCCTCAGATGAAATGACCCGACCCAAACATGTTTCATCGGGTGCCCTGATATGGTATGAGAGGGTCTACCTGACCGAACAAAGGAATAGGGGTGAATATGGAAAACGATTTGCACGAACGTGCACAAGGCACTTAGGTGGTCACAACTTAGCAAATTTAATACACTGCAGCCCTCAAACCAAATGAACCAAGCCAAACATGTGTCATCAAGCTCCCTCACATGACGCAACAGGGCGTGTCTAACTGATCGAAGCCACAAGGGAGAAAAGGGAAAATGGGTCGCATGAACATGCACAAGGCTCCTGGGTGGTCACTGTTAGGAATCTGTAATTAGCAATATTGGCAAAGTCCAATCACAGAAACAACATTATTTCAACCACTTTGGGATTCTAGGATCTATCCCTCCTGAATTTAGAGAGGGATCTCTCCAATAAGTGCAAAGATGGATTTGTCTTTGAAGTTTTGGGTAATGATATTAGGCTAGTTATGAAGGCCAAGGGTTTTGTTTGTTTCTGGATGGTTGAGCATGATTACTGTCTGAGGTGGAGAGTTCTAAATGTAAAGAGTTTCAAAGGTGTGAATTTGCAAGCAAATAGAATAAGCTTTGGCCAGGAAGGTAGATAACTGCAGGTTTTAGTCCATTGGGCTATGGAGTCACAATAGGGTTTAATTGGAGCAACAAGAGGCAAGAGTGGTCCATGGGGAAAGTCATCTATGTCTAAGGATCTCTTTAAGCTTTTATTTATTGAATGAAATGATACAACAAGAAGGGGAAATAAACAGATGAGGAAACAAGAGCAGCCTAAGATCTGGTAAGTAATTTTAAACTAGCTAGATTTTGACATACGCTTAAGAAAAACATGAAAGTAAACTAGGATCTGGTAAGTACTTTTAAACTAGCTAGCCTTTGATACACTTTCAATAGAAAACATATAAAAACAAAGGAAACTTGAAGGAAACTGTTGGAGTACAAACTAGCGGGCTGGGCTCACCACAAATCCTTTCCTAGCTCTGCTTTACTTGGTCACTTTCAAGAAAATCACAAGGATAACACAGAATGGCCTAAGATCTGGTAAGTACTTCTGAACTAGCCAACTTTTAACACATTCCAAGGGAAAATTTCAGACAGTCTTCGGGATAAAACTAGAACCAGGGCTCACCATATCTTCCTCAGTTCATCTTTACTTAACATATACTGAAAATAACATTTAAGAATAACATTCAGCTAAGACAATAAGACGAGGGAATGCCAACATTCCTATTCTCAAACTGAATTAAATCATTCCTAAATAACACAGATTGGGAGAAAACATTAAGATAAATACTTTCAGTCAGAGAAGGGTATTGATATACAGTGGGTCCTAACTCTATGCATGCCGTTCTTTATAAGAGAATATGAACACAGTGGAAACAGAAACAAAATAACAAGTTACAATGAGAAGAACATCACCGTCAACATAGACCAAGATCCCATAAATCATCTTGTATTGATGCTCCAGACCAGTTACAACTTTAAGTCCAATGCTTTAGTTTATCAATCATCTACTCATCTCAGCCCAACTTATTTATCACAAGCAGAGCTCCAAGGGCCATTGAACACTATTTACAGATAGAAGTCTCAAGCTCAATTACATTACAATGATCATCAACTACATTAACCAACCCTTCACTCATCTTCTGCAGTAGTATTTATAGAAGAATGAGGAGGTGAGATCTGTTAGAAGATCTCTAAAGACAATTAATACAGAATTAAGGGTTCCTTGGCCCTTGGGGGCTTGATGAAGAAACTTACATATGTGTCTTCTGTATTAAATGATTCACATAAATATTTAAGCTCGGTGAGAGCTCTTTTTGACCTTTGAGGCTCTGTGTGATGTCAAAGTAACTCTGCTGATATTTTTTACATTAATTTCCTTGGCAAAATTTACTCTCTGGATGCGTTTGAGACAAAAATATGATCCTGATCAATAAATCTAGATTTTGATATGAATGCTTTGAGGCACAGGTGGCAACGTGGTAGCTGGGAGGAATCGATTTGCCTCAGATGTGGCGGTGGAGGATTTCTGTCTTATGAACCTTTATGATTTTTCTTTAAACTGTGTATTAATTATGGATTAGGCTTTTGATAAACCATCTTATATGTAATCCCCAAAGATCTGTCTTCAATATTCTGTTCTGATATATTTTGTCTTCGTCACTGATACTCTCTAACTTGTGCCTAGTTTGCTGTGTTTTGCTGGTGTACAGGGATGCATGGGGGTCATGTGGCATCAATGCTTCATGGATGATTGATGAAACATGGAGATTCTTCCTATGAATGGTTTCCTCTAGTGAATCAAAGGCAGGAGGATTTTCATCCTCTCCCTTTGAATTTTCTTCAGACATAGCGGAAAAAATCATTTGAACCCTGCAAAATACGAAAAATATTAGAAAATCCTGCATGTATAGGTTAACTACTTCATAAGGCATGTGGGGAGAGCGTGGCCATTGGATGGCATCATCCAACGGTCGAGATTGATTAGAATGACTCAAAAGGAGATGGGGGAGAAAATCAAATCGGAGCCGTCGATCGCGCAGAGATCAATGGTCGGGAGCAGAGGTGAAAAGTCAAAGCAGAGGAGTCATTTTTTGGAAAAATGAAGGAAATAGGTTAAAAACCTTTCTTTTAGTGAAAAATGGTTTAAAAATGGTGTATGGGGTTCAGGATGATCGTGGGCCGTCGGATGAGACCGGCCCACAAGATCAACGATGGGGATCATATGTCAAAAACCTTATAAAAACACACCTAGACTTCAAAAATTTTAATAAAAAAATGTTGAATAAAGTTCCCAGGTCCGGAAATGTTGACTAGATGAAGAATTATGAAGTCCCTCTCCAATCCAATGATGTCGTGTGGATGCTGATGGGGTGCTGGGGACCAGGGCGATGGAGTATGGGCCTTCGGTCTACAAATCAGATGGATGGTGGAAATGCTTTTAACACTGCACTGTACCCCGAGTTATCGCACGGGCATCTTCGAAGAGAAGCTACCATCTGATGCGGCCTCAGATCAGATGGTGGATGTCAATATCGCACCGGGTCCATGTCCAAACTTTAATGCGCGATAAGAAACAGTTTTTGAATAATGCTCAAGGCCACGCGTCGGGCAGTGAATGGAATCGCTGCCGATCGGGAAAAAACCGCCCTCCGCTTGAAAGTGGTGTGATAGATACCACTTGGTTTTGCAATGGTGAGTGGTTGGTGGGTACCACTGAGTCAATAGACTACGTGTCGTCGATCTGCAGATCAGATCGACGGTGGAGAGCGAATGGAATTTTGCACCGGTGGAAAATTTTATAATATAATAAAAACTGACAGTTCATATAACCGAAGGTTTATACTTTGGGGGCGAAAAATTAATATTCAATATGGCTTGGCACCCGTCTGTAGGGACTTTGGGTGCATGGAAGATAATATGACCGAGGGAAATAGAAAGGAGGGCTAATCGGCAACGGGGTGATGTGATAAGCATTTTGAGGGTTTCGATAAGGCAAAGAAGGAGTCTTTAAAACTTATCAAAGGGGTTTTGATGAAGGGAAAAGGGGAAAAACATGGAAATGAGGGATTCTATGGGGGAAAGAGGAAAGGAAAAGATGAGGTTAGTTTTGGAAGAAGGGGAAAAGGAAAATGGTGCTTGCAGTAGTATTCTTTCTTGGGAATCAGCAGGATTTCTGAATGTAGAATAGGCACAGTAGTGAAGATTGGGACAGAGGCATGAGGCCTTCAAGAGTCTTCAAGAGCCAACACTTTTTAGTAATAAAATTTTTTACTTGAAGGCTCCAAAGAGTTTTAGCCACCTTTTGATATAATAAATTTCACAGGTGGCTAATAGTGGCTCCACTTGGGGATGGTGCCTTCTTGAAGGCATCAAGAACTTCAGACTTGCATTCTTTGGGAGGTTGATCAGTTGCCTCATCCATTGGGTTGCCTTTCTTTCTGTGGATGATCCTCTCTTGCTCTAAAACATATTAGCATTCATGGATCAACAATGGAACTTAATCAATACAATCTTTCTACCTACCCAATCCTACTGATCTAACATTTTTTTTTCATTAGAGTGCACTTGGATTGGCAAACTCTTTTACAAAATTTTATTCTTTTGAAAACAGGAAAAATAATCTATTTCTACTCCTTATTTCTCCATGGACTCAGATTAAGCAGTTGAGCCCATATGACTCTCTACCTAATCTACATTCTGTTGGGATTAAACTGTCCAACAGACTTTCATTCTCTAAATTCTACAACAAAAATTTAAAAGCATTCAAGTCAGGATTGAACAGTCTAACTTGATGTTGGTCTATGGCATAAGAAAAAACTGAAGATAGACATTATTTTGCACAAAATTTAAAAAACAAAAATGGAAGGCTTGAGATCTGAAATTTGAAAACATTTCCTTCCTCTTTTTTACAGCCCTGTTTTGACTTTTGTTTTGAGTTGACTTTCATTTGCTAACTAGTTCAGATTTTGAGCTAATTGGAACCAGATTTTTACATATTTTGACTCAGAATTTGAAACAGATTTGATTCATATTTTCTTTGAAAATTTAGGTTCAAATTTTGAGCATGTTTGAACCTTTAATTTCTATCCTAAACTATCTACTGATAAGCCAAGATTAAACAGTTTGGAAAATCGAATTCACTATCCTATCAGCAGAAAATTCAAAGCTAATTATTCAAGATTAAGCTGTTTGACTAACTAGAAGTGTGTTCTTCAAGAGTGGCATTTGAGCTTTCACAATTTCAGATGTGTTTCTCTCTTTTGGTATGGGGCTATACCTTTCTTTTTTTCACAGTCTTCCCTCTTTTCTTTCTTTTCTTTGTTTTTGTGTTTTTTATTTTTATAACTTTGAATGCAGTGGTGGGTGAAATATTTATAATGAGGAAAATATAAAAGGCTTCTGGAATATAACATGGATTAAGAGAAGTAAAGCTTAAGCATCCTGCCATTAACAGGACCCTCAAATAATTCTGCTCCATTCAATTCCCGCAAGAAAAATGCATTATTACCAGCAGCTAAATGAATAGAGTAAGGGCCAAGCCATAAGTTGTCAAATTTCTTGTGCTTGCCCTTGTCTTCCCTCCTTGAGTCCCACTTTAAAACTTTGTCCCCAATATTGAAATTGCTGGCCTTTTTTCTTCTGTCAAAAATATTTTTAATGTTGTCTTGTTTCTACAATGCTCTGTTATAAACTTCCTCTCTGGTTTGCTGAAGATGAATGGTCTGATTTATTCTTCTGATCATGTCATTTTCTTCAGTTTGCAACTCTTGAATCTACTTCATCACTGGTACACCAAGGCTGTTTGGAAAATTTGCATCAATACCATACACAAGATGGAAAGGTGGCATACCAATGGATTTCTTCAAAGTCAATCTGTCAGCCCAAAGTGCATGAACCAGCTTTGTGTGCCAAGACTTTTTGTTGTCCTCCAACAGTTTCTTGATTATGTTCACTAAAATTTTGTTTGAGGATTCTACAAGTCCATTACCTTGAGGGTAATAGGCCGTGGAATTCCCCAATGTTATCTGATATCTGTGACAGAACTCAACCATATTCTTTGATCCAAATGCGGCTGCATTCTCAGTGATGAGATTGGTAGGACAGCCAAATCTGGAGAGAATATTAGTCTACATAAATTTTATGATAACAGAATAATTGGTCTGTCTACAAGGTATGGCTTCTATCCACTCAGTGAAATAGTCTGTGGTAGTGAGAATCCATCTATGTTGGGCAGAAGATGGTGGATGGATTTCTTCTGTAAATTCAAGTCCCCACTGTTGAAAAGGAGATTCAATAGTGATTGGATGCAAAGGTAGGGGTAACAGTATTCTTTTGCCTTCAAAAATTTGACATTTATGACAGGCTATGATCATCTTGTGCACATCATGGAAAAGAGTAGGCCAATAGAAACCAACACTCATAATTTTTTTGGCTATTGTCTTCCAGTACAAATGACCTCCACACTCTCCTTCATGGAACTGGTATTTAACCTTCTCTACATCAAACTCAGGTAAACATTTAAGCAATACACCACTTGCATTTTTCCAATAAAGACATCTATCTATAATGCAATAGTTTACAACTTTTAACTTTAGGAACCTTGCCTTTGTTTTTGTCAAACCAGGACGTGTATTCAAATTAAGCAAAACATAAACAATATCAACATACCAAGAGGAATTCATAAAATGGTTTTCAACAATGGGAATTGAGAATTATTCTTGGTCATCTAAAGCATTAATCATATTAATATCAAGAACTTCAAAATTGGATTCAGCCATTAATCTAGCTAGACCTTGGCCTTCGATGAGTTTAGCGGGTTTTATCTCTAAATCATATTCAAGAATGAAAACAATCAACTTACCTCTCTTACCATCTAGGACCTGCATTAGAATGTCTTTAACAACTGAGTTTGGGACAAAGGCAATGATATGTGAGTCAAGAATGTATATTCTGAAGTCTTTCAATGCTTTAACCAAAGAAAAAGCTTTCTTCTCCATAATGTTATACTTCAAAGGATCATCCCTCAAGGCATTGCTAAAGAATGCAATAGGCTGCTCTTGTCCTTGTGGATTTTTCTATAAAAGGACAACAGCTATGGTATGTTCTAATGCAAATGAAAAAATATAAAAATATTTTGAAAAATCAGGACTTATTAGAACTGGTGTTTTGGTTAACACCTTTTTCACCAGCTCAAAGGACTTCTTTGCTTCTAAGGTCCACTTTACCCCTTGCACCTTCTTCAAAATGTTCATTATATTCCTAAGGAGCTCAGCCAAGTTAGGGATGAACCTTCTCAAAGATTTTATCTTTCCAATGAAAGATTGCAACTTCTTGATGTTTCGAGGATGAGATATTTGCAATATAGCCTCAATTCTATTTGGATCTATCTTAATACCCTATTCTGAAATAATGTGCCCAAGAAGTTTACCTTCTTGGAGCCCAAATAGTGTTTTCCTAGGGTTTAAAGATATCCCAAACTTTCTGCATTTTTCAAAAACTCTTCTTAAATGTTCTAAGTGATCTTCATCTATTTTTTAAAACACAGTGACATCATCAAGGTATATAATGATGAAGAAGCCCAGTTCCTCTGAGAATGCTATGTCCATGGCTCTTTGAAAAGATTCTCCAGCATTCATTCGACCAAAGGGAATTTTCACATACACGAAAGTGCCCCATGGTGTAGTAAAGGTTGTCTTTAATTGATTAGCAGGGTGAACTAAGATCTCATTGTACCCTGAATAGCCATCCAACAAAGAAATTCTTCTAGACCCTACCACCCTTTTGTAAAATATGATCCATCTTGGGTAAAGGGTATTTTTCTTTCAATGAAGCTTTGTTCAAGTCTCTAAAGTCTATACAAAGCTTGATCTCTCCAGTTTTCTTCCTAACAGACACTAGATTAGACACCCACTCAGAGTATCTAATAGGGACAATAATACCAGCTTCATACATTTTCATGATCTCCTTTTGAACTAAAGGCAACTGAACATGGTTTATTCTGCAGTTTTTGTTTGAATGGTTTTTGGCTTTCTTTGAGGGGAATTTTATGTTGTATTATTTCAGTGTCATGGGATTTAAGATCTTTGTAACTGCACACAAAAACATCAGAAAACTCTTTAAACAGATCTATGTATTTAAGTTTAATATGATCTGGTAAAGTTTTGGATAGTTTAATCATTTTTGGTTTAAGTTCACTGCCTATATTTCACTCTTCCACTTCAGTCTCTATAGGTTCCAATTTTGGCTTCTGGGCCACATCGTTAAAATCAAACAACTCTTCCAAAGGTGCTAGACCGCTTGGAAAACTTTCATCTTTAGAGTGCAGAGTTTCTAACTCCTCTGTTTCTAACTCTGCAGTCACTTCTGTTTTATTTTTAAGTTTTCCAATCAGAAGATTAACATCGACAAGCTCAGGAGACAGTTCTTCTTTACCAAGAAATTTTTCTTCACTGTAGTATGTATCATAATCCGAGTCTGAACTGTGTAGTTCGAATTGATTTCTGAATTGCATGAAGTCTTCTACTTGTTTGTCTCCGTCAAACACCTGCCAATACTTTTCATTGTCAGGCATGGTTGGTCTAAATTTTATCTGAGTAGTGCAGTCTTTGGTTTCATATGGTGTTAAGCATGTTCTAGCTGCAAAGGCTAAATTATGGGCCGCAATATTTCCTTTTCTTGGGACAAAAAACAGTCTGGACTCCTCGAATGTTTTCAAAAGGTCCATGACATCATTTCGATAGGCTCTAAGTCTGGGATGATTTTCATTATACTCCCCATTGACTTGCCTAATGACTAACTTTGAATCCCCATACACATTAATTCTTTTGGCTCCTAACTTTTTCAACAAACGTAAGCCTAAGAGAATGGATTCATATTCCGCTATGTTATTGGAACACTGAAAGTTTAATTTGCAGGAAATGCTTTGTGTGTGGTTTTTTCAGTGTTGGTAATCTAGACACCTGCACCAGCATTGTTCTTAGTGCATGACCCATCAAAATACATACTCCACATAGGAGTATTTTTGGTTTCATCCTGTTTACTGTCCTATTCAATTAACGTGTTCAAGGGCTATTGTGGAATATCAACACTTAGTTGTATTTGTTTTGATTCCCCAAGATTTTTCTTTATTTGAGGGTTGTTTTCTTGATTGTGAATGTTTAAAAGAAATGGACACATGAATTGTAGCTCAATACCTTTTTTGGTTTTCTAATGTCTTCAAATGTAGCAAACTATTTGGACACTTCTGCGTTGTGTCCCTCTTACTCCCTGTCAGCCATTAATCCTGTTAAAGTGACTTGTTCACTAAGTGTTTCATCATTAAACATAATAAAAGAATCAAGGCCTATATTTACAGAATACAGAGGAGAGTTTTGTGGTAATTATTGACTTGTAACTGTGTATTTCATATGGGATTCCCTGTAAAGTCTTCTATTCTGATTGAAAACAAGGATAGTCACATAGGTCATGTCCATATGCATAGTCCCTTGTAACTTAGCCCCCCAAGATCTTGATAATAGCATTCCATATTTTGGGGGCACATCAGCCACAACAATATCCATGACTAAACATTTGGCTAGAATTTGGGCTAAGTTAATTCAGAGGTATTTGATTAATCCTAAAAATTTCACCCTGCTGGAGTCAAAGGAGTAAAGGTCTTTGTAAGGTTTGGTGATTTCTAGACCCAGGCTCTCCATTACAGCCTTTGGCATTAAATTGTGAGAAGCTCCTGAGTCATGCATAGCATTGTGCAAGATCTTTTCATGAATGTTTAAACTTACATAAAAGGGAGGAACAAGTCCCTCCTGATACATACCTTCAATATTTGGACCAAAAATAAGCTCTGGTTGGTCATCGTTAAGATTGACTGTGTCCTCATTGTCTTCAATGTTTAAGGCCTTCAAAATTTGTGTCCTATATACATTCTGGGCAGCTAACTCAGTGAGAGGAACAGAGATTTTAATCTTTGAAATTTCCTGCTCTAGGCTGAAAGGGATTTGGTTCTTTGAAGAACTTGTTTCAGCCTTATTAGCTGTCACTCTATCAGCACCATCAACTTGCTCATTTGTCCTATTTACATTTGAAAAAATGGTTTTAACAGGAGTACTAGCTGAGATGTTAGTGCTACTAATGTTTGCACTCTGTTTTTCATTGTTTTGAGTGCTTTTCTCTTTACCATTATCAGAATTCACCGCCACCGTTTTGTCCTTTTGTATGACAACTTTAGGCTTGGTTGTAGTGTTGTTTTGTGAAGATTTTTGAGAGGTTTTGGTGTTGGGTGTTTCTTGATTGGTTTTTCTTCTAAGGTCATAATCTCTTTGAGACTCTATGATGACATTTTCCATGTCCTGATGATAACTTTCATCATCTTCTCTTTTGTCATCATAAGGTGTATAAAGACCTTGTTTTCTATCGTAATGAGCCTCAAATTTATCATCATCTACACCCAGCATGTTGATATCATCTTCCTCTGTTATCTCATCTGTTTCCTAAACCTCACTTACATAATTTTGATGAAAAGAAGGAGTTATCTATTGATCGTCTTCCCTGGGTCAGTTTGGAGGTTGGTTCCTTCTAAAATTCTGATTTTGGTTCTGGTTTATGTTTTGAGGAGTAGTTTGGTTTTGGCTGGCTTGTTCTCTCTCAAGGATGCTTATTTTCTTCATCATCTCCTCCATCATTCTCTCCACCTTTGAGTTGGAAGTAGAGGGTGTATACTCCTCTCTAAAAGACACTCTCTTTTCATTTTTTATTCTTGCTCTTTTCTCCATCAAGTTGACTTCCACAGAAAGAGCACCTTTTTGCATCTCTTCAAGAGTTGCAGGGTCTCTCTCTCTTAGCTGATAGGCCATCTCAGGGTCAAACCCTTCAGGAAAATTTTTTAAAGCTAAGCCTTGTGGAGGTTTTAGATCTTGGGAAAGTGCATTATATACACTGTTAAATCTGGTACAATAAGCTTGTACACTTTCCCTAGTGTTTCAATGGAGGTTCTTGTAATCAGCAAGGACTTGGAGAGGATTCTTCTTTACTTCCCATTTGTTTAAGAAATTTTGATGGAAGGCTTGGAGATCATTGATACAATGGGGGGTTAAGCCCTTAAAGCATTTTCTTACTTCTCCCCCCAAACTTTGAGCAAACAATCTAAGCTTGATAGAATCATCATCAATTTCATTTCCGTCGAAGTAGTCATTCATCTTATCCACATGTTGTGATGCAGTTTTAGCATTAATAGAATCATATAATGGAATTTTGGACTAATTCATGTGGAAGATTGACTAATGGTACAGGAAGGACTAAGGGAGCATGCCATGCTACCATGATATGTGGTGGGGGTGGATTCACTAGAGGTGGGTTAACAAAAGGGAAAGTGGGCTGAAGTGGAGTGGTTTGAATAGTGGATTTAGGGTGAGTAGAAGTGGATGGACCAGGAGTATATTGCTGAGCTGATCTTGGATGAGAGACACCTAGGTTATGAAGGAAATGTAAATCAGGAGGTGTTGCTTCTCTGCTACCAAGGTGTTCACTTGTTTTAGGAGAAGAAAGTGAAGACTCAGATTCCAACTGATCTAAATCACCAAGAGAACTAGTTGTAAAGGGATTTACTAAGTCAACTTGTGATTGTTGCAGAGCTGAAATATTTTCAGGAACTGAATTAGCTCTCAAAGGTGATCTGACAATAGTTGATAATTTAATCCAAGGAGAGTTCCTAAGAATTTTTTCTGGGCTATCAACTATCTCAGGTGGATCCGGGTCAGGATGGGCTCTAGTATGGACCTTTCTAGGAGCCACTATGCTGTGTTTTTCAGACCCAAATAAACAAGAAAAGTTCAACCAGGTATAACAATCTTTGAGAGGTTAACTAATCTGTTTACACAAATTTTAATCCCACAGTATTCTAACTGAGCTTGAATGATATTACAATGACAAGGGTTCTTCCCAGTGGAGTCTCAAGGTATGTTCAGGATTGTGGAGTCACCAAGTGGAAGTTTTTAGCTCTTTCAGAGGTAAAAGGTTTTATGGTCCACCACCATGTTTATTGGATACCAATCGGAAATATTTTTGATGTTTTCTGAGTTATTTTTCAGTTGTGTGGTTTATAAGAATGTCCTAACTTTGTTTCAAAACTTAGCTACGGTTATGAGACAAAGACAGTCTACTCTTATGGCTAAGCCAGCTGATCTTTCAAGGTTAGATGAGGACTCATGAGAATCCTAGGGTTTTCCTAGTTTGTCACTGATTCAAACAAGTTTCATCATGATTACCATTTCTTGGTAGTGCTTGAAAAGGCTTCTTTTTACTCACTGCACAATTTTCGTGAATCAAGAGTTTTCTGAGGTCTTTTAAAGGTATCTAGACCCAAAACACTCAAAATCCCTAGTGGAGTCACCAGAAATGTTAGGAATCTATAATTAGCAAGATTGGCAAAGTCCAATCATAGAAACAACATTATTTCAACCACTTTGGGATTCTAGGATCTAGCCCTCCTAAATCTAGAGAGGGATCTCTCCAATAACTGCAAAGATGGATTTTTCTTTGAAGTTTTGGGTAATGATATTAGGCTAGTGATGAAGGCAAAGAGTTTTGTTTGTTTTTGGATGGTTGAGCATGATTACTGTCTGAGGTGGAGAGTTCTAAATGTAAAGAGTTTCAAAGCTGTGATGTTGCAAGCAAATAGAATAAGCTTTGGCCAGGAAGGTAGATAACTGTAGGTTTTAATCCATTGGGCTATGGAGTCACAATAGGGTTTAATTTGAATAGCAAGAGGCAAGAGTGGTCCATGGGGCAAGTCATCTATGTCTAAGGATCTCTTTAAGGTTTGATTTATGGAATGAATTGATACAACAAGAAGGGGAAATAAACAGATGAGGAAACAAAGAGCAGCCTAAGATCTGGTAAGTACTTTTAAACTAGCCAACTTTTGACATATGCTTAAGAAAAACATGAAAGTAAACTAGGATCTGGTAAGCACTTTTAAACTAGCCAACCTTTGATACATTTTCAATAGAAAACATATAAAAACAAAGAAAACTAGAAGGCAACTGTTGGAGTAGAAACTAGCGGGCTGGGCTCACCACAAATCCTCTCCTAGCTCTGATTTACTTGGTTACTTTCAAGAAAATCACAAGGATAACACAGAATGGCCTAAGATCTGGTAAGTACTTCTAAACTAGCCAACTTTTAACACATTCAAAGGGAAAATTTCAGACAGTCTTTGGGATAAAACCAGGACTAGGGCTCACCATATCTTCCTCAATTCATCTTTACTTCAAATATACTGAAAATAAAATTTAAGAATAACATTCAACTAAGACAATAAGATGAGGGAACGTCAGGATTCCTATGCTCAAACTAAATTAAATCATTCCTAAATAACACAGATTGGGAGAAAACATTAAGATAAAGATTTTTAGTCAGAGAAGGGTACTGATATACAGTGGGTCCTAACTCTATGCATGCTGTTCTTTATAAGAGAAGATGAACACAGTGGAAACAGAAACAAAATAACAAGTTACAATGAGAAAAACATCAGCGTCAACATAGACCAGGATCCCATAAATCAGCTTGTATTGATGCTCCAAACTAGTTATAGCTTTAAGTCCAATGCTTTAGTTTAGCAATCATCTACTCATCTCAACCTAACTTATCTATCACAAGCAGAGCTCCAAGGGCCAGTGAACACTATTTACAGATAGAATTCTCAAGCTCAATTACATTACAATGATCAGAAACTACATCAACCAACCCTTCAATCATCTTCTGCAGTAGTATTTATAGGAGAATGAGGAGGTGAGATCTGTTAGAAGATCTCTAAAGAAAATTAATACAGACTTAACAGTTCCTCGGCCCTTGGGGGCTCGATGAAGAAACTTACATAGGTGTCTTCTGTATTAAATGATTCACATAAAGATTTGATACATATTAAATCAACTCAGAAACTTATTGCAAAAAACATAGATACAAAACTTAGACAAAACATTGGCGGAAAAGGCAGAAGCCTCATGGCTTCCTCATGTAATCTCTCTGATTGAAAGAATTTTAATTTAAAATTTAAATAGATGAGAGAAGATAGTCTGTGCTATATTAGTCTCTTTTGATTGAGTTAATTACTCACCAAAAACCCACCAAGATAGGAGTTCCTAAACAAACTCCATCTTTTGAGGAACAACCCAACAACCCAAGAGTTAGGAATATTTAATTAATTATTTAATTATTTTGGATTTATTATTGTTATTTTAGTGAGGCTAACAAGATTTAAGCTCGGTGAGAGCTCTTTTTGACCTTTGAGGCTCTTTGTGATGTCAAAGTAACTCTGCTGATATTTTTTACATTAACTTCCTTGGAAGAATTTACTCTCTGGCTGCGTTTGAGACAAAAATATGATCCTGATCAATAACTCTGGCTTCTGATATGAATTCTTTGAGGCACAGGTGGCAATGTGATAGCTGGGAGGAATCGATTTGCCTCAGATGTGGCGGTGGAGGCTTTATGTCTGATGAAATTTTATGATTTTTCTTTAAATTATGTTTTAATTGAGGATTAGGATTTTGATAAACCATCTTAGACGTAATACCCAAATATCTGTCTTCAATCTTCTGTTATGATATATTTTGTCTTTAGCACTGATACTCTCTAACTTGTGCCTGGTTTTATGTGTTTTGCTGGTGTACAGCGCTACGCAGGGGCATGTGGCATCAATGCTTTATGGATTATTGATGAAACGTGGAGATTATTCCTGTGAATGGTTTCCTCTGGTGAATCGAAGGTGGGAGGATCGCAACCCTCTACCTTTGAATTTTCTTCAGACATAGCGAAAAAAATCATTTGAACCCTACAAAATATGAAAAAGATTATAAAATCCTGCATGTATAGGTTAACTGCTTCATAAGGCATGTAGGGAGAGCATGGCTATTTATGGCATCATCCAATGATCGATATTGATCAGAATGAGTCAAAAGGAGATGGGAGAGAAAATAAAATCGGAGTCATCAATCGTGCAGAGATCAACGGTCGAGAGCGGAGGCGAAAAGTCAAAGCGGAGGAGTCAGTTTTTGGAAAAATGGAGGAAATAGGTTAAAAACCTTTGTTTTGGCGAAAAATGGTTTAAAAATGGTGTATGGGGTTCGGGATGATCGTGGGCCATCAGATGATACCGGCCCACAAGATCAACGGTGGGGATCATATGTCAAAAACCTTACAAAAACACACCCGGACTTCAAAAATTTTAATAAAACCATGCTGAATAAAGTTCCCGGGTCTGGAAATGCTGCCTAGATGAAGAATGATGAAGTCTCGCTCCAATCCGATGATGCCATGTGGATGCCGATGGGGCGATGGGGACCAGGGCGATGGAGTATGGGCCATCGATCTGCAAATCAAATTGACGACGGAAATGCTTTTAACATTGTGCCATACCCCGAGTTATCACACATGCATCTTCAGAGAGTGGCTACCGTCCGATGAGTGGCCTCAGATCGGACGGTGGATGTCAATATCATGCTACATCCATTTTTGAACTTTAACATGTGATGAGCGGTAGTTTCTGAACAATGCTCAAGGCCATGCGTCGGGCAGTGAATGGAATTGCTGTAGATCGGGAAAAAACCGCCCTCCGCTTGAAAGCGATGCAATGGATACCACTTGGTTTTGCAATGGTGAGTGGTTGGCAGGGACCACCGGTTCGATAGACTGCACGCCGTCGATCTGCAGATCAGATCGACGGTGGAGAGCGAATGGAATTTTTCACCGTCGGAAAAGTTTATAATATAATAAAAACCGACAATTCATATAACCAAAGGTTTATACTTTGGGGGTGAAAAATTAATATTCAATATGGCTTGGCACCCATCTGCGGGGCCTTTAGGTGCATGGAAGATAATATGACTGGGGGAAATAGAAAGGAGGGCTAATCGGCAACGGGGTGATGCGATAAGTGTTTGGGGGGTTTCGATAAGGCAAAGAAGGAGTCTTTAAAACTTATCAAAGGGGTTTTGATGAAGGGAAAAGGGGAAAAACATGGAAATGAGGGATTTTATGGGGGAAAGAGGAAAGGCAAAGATGAGGTTAGTTTTGGAAGAAGGGGAAAAGGAAAATGGTGCTTGCAGCAGTATTCTTTCTTGGGAATCAGCAAGATTTCTGAATGTAGAATAGGCATAGTAGTGAAGATTAGGACAGAGGCATGAGGCCTTCAAGAGTATTCAGGAGCCAACAATTTTTAGTAATAAAATTTGTTCCTTGAAGGCTCCCAAGAGTTTTAGCCACCTTCTGGTATAACAAATTTCACAGGTGGCTAACAGTCACAACATATAAAATTTGATACAGTTTCCCTCAAATGAAATGAACTGACCCAAATGTGTTTCATCGGGCACCCTCACAACAGTGTGACATGACGCACCCAATCGAACGAAGGCACAAAGGAGACAACAAAAAACGGGCCGCACGAATGTACACAAGGCACCCGAGCAGTCACAACTTAGAAAATTTGATAGGCATGCCCTCAATTGAAACGACTTGACCTGAATGCATTTCATCCAGCGCCCTCACACCGCACAACATGATGAATCCAACCGAACGAAGGCACAAGGGAGAAAATAGAAAATGGGCCGCACGAACATGCACAAGTCACCCAGGGAGTCACAACTTAGAAAATTTGATACTACCTCCTTCAAACCAAATGAGTTGAGCCGAGCGCGTTTCATCGGGTGCCCTCACACGACGTGACAGAGTGCACCCGACCAAGCAAAGGCGCAAGGGAGTAAATAGAAAATGGGATGCATGAATGAGCACAAGGCACTCAGGTGGTCACAACTTAGCAAATTTGCTATGGTTGCACGTAAACGAAATGACCTCACGCAAACATGTTTCATCGAGCATCCTCACACGGTGCGACATGGCCCACCCAACCAAATGAAAGCACAAGGGAGAAAATAGAAAATGGACCACGTGAAAGAGCACAAGGCACCAGGGTAGTCATAACTTAGCAAATTTGATGTGGCCACCCTCAAAAGAAACGACTTGACCTGAACAGATTTCAATGGCCACCCTCACATGAGGCGCCCAACCGGACAAAGGCACAGGGGAGAAAACAATAGATGGGCCCCATGAACATGAACAAGGCACCAACGTGATCACAAATTATAAAATTTGATATGGCTGCCCTTAAAAAAAATGACCCGACCCGAAAGCCTTTCATCGGCCGCCCTCGCACAACCCGACCTGGCACACCCACCCGAATGAATACATAAGGGAGAAAATGGAAAACAAGCCACATGAACATGCACAAGGCACCTAGGAAATCACAAATTAACTAATTTGATACAACCACCCTCAAATGAAATGACTCGACCCAGACGCGTTTCATCGAGCAACCTCACACTGTGCTACATGACATGCCTGACCGAATGAAGGCACAAGGGAGAAAACTACAAACACACTGCATGAATGTGCACAAGGAACCTTTTCAGTCACAACTTATCAAATTTTATAGGGTCACCCTCAAACCAAACGACCCGAGCCAAATGCGTGTCATCGGGCTCCCTCACATGGTGCGAAAGGGCATGCCTAAATGAACGAAGGCACAAGGGATAAAATTGAAAATAAGCCCCATGAACGTGCACGAGGAACCCGGGTATTCAAAACTTAAAAAATTTGATATGGCCATCCTCAAACAAAATGAACAGAACTGAATGCATTTCATCGGTTCCCTCAAACAAACGACCCGATCCAAACGCGTTTCATCGAGTGCCCTCACACGGCGCGACACAGTGCACCCGACATAATGAAGGCACAAGGGAGAAAATGGAAAATGGGCTACATGAACTTTTGTCTAGGTAAATCCCCTCTGCGGACAGAGGTGATCCCTCTAGCCCTAGGGTGGTTCTAGTAACTATGGGAACATACTAACATCTACCTTCCTAGATTGTAGATGAAATTCGGAGCAAGGAAGATGACCTACCTCATTCTGATGCTATGTTGTCTTCTTTCGTTGAAGCCTCTTGATATTTCACTCTTCTCAAGCTCTATACACGCTGCTACCAATGCTCGATTACCTGTACAGACAGTCAAGACACCACAAAAAACATAAAACCAAGGCAAACATAAAACAATTACAACCTATCTAACTGATCAAGGAATGCTATAAATCTCATATAATTGTAAACAAGAGTGGAAGATAAAAATCAGATTCATTTATTATGATAAAGACAAGGGGAGTTTACAACCAAGCCTTGATGTTGAGGCTCTCCTTTGGCAGATCTATATCCAAGCACATTTGCCACACCCTCATGAACAAAGGTCCAAGATTTCACTATGTTCCCAATCACACAAACAATCACACTTTGCACTATTCTCCCAAAGTTGTGATTTCTTCCTCTCTATGCTATCTTTTTCAGCTATCTGTTCAACTAGCACATCAATGGAAGATGGATATATTTATAGAGGATAGGAGGAGGTTGGGATCCATACAATAGTGGAAGGGAGGCCTTATCCCTTGGGAGGTTTCCCCATAAGGTGGAAACAAGAGGCCAAAGGAGGAAGGTTATGGTTATTCAGTCGAACCAATCCCTATGACTCATCCACGAAGTTATTGTGATCGAAACTTTCCCTCTTTTTTAAAAAACAATTCCATAAACAGATTGACGTGGGTGCTTAACTGGGACAGAGCGCCAACTGGAATGGGCTCAATGTTAATTTTCCTCATTGGCGCGAGGGCATAACAGGTTACGAGCGCCAAGGAAAAAACATGTGTTTTTAGTGGTCTGCTCAGGAAATGGTCAACAAATGGAATGTTTCTTTCGTAAAAAGGGATGCAAGGATGTTATTTGCAAGGCGTGACACTGCTAATTAGTCATAAAAATTACCCTCCAATGGGCGAGATGGGAATTGCAGGGATAGTGACAAATTACTTTGTAACAGGTGCCCCATAAAATATGAAGTCCAAACATGAGTGAGGGATGAAATGATTTACAAGTACGTGCAAGGAACCAGAAGTTGCTGTCAGCAGGCCTGCAAATAAAGCATAGATACATATACATAACTAAATTCTCTGACGAAAAATACATGAATCCATGGTATAGGCGCAGCTATCCATCAAAAAAAGGATCATGTGGAATGGATCCTTGGCATGGATGTATCCATCCGAATAAAGGGATCATATGCAATAGATCCATGGTATGGGCACAACCATTCATATAGAGAGGATGAAAACAAGAGAACACATGGTATGGTCATAGCCATCCATCTAAAGAATCATGTATATAATCATGAATGACTCATCACTCGTCGCAACCTAGACTTTTGTGATCGAAGCCCAGGGTCTTACGTTCCGACACCACTCGATCAAAGTACAAATTCCAACATGTGAATAGACGTGTTCAAGTCGAACATGCTATAAAATCACTTGATTACTGGTCAATGATGTGAACCGTTAACAACTACGAGAGAAACCACCCATAATGTCAATGCCTCTCAAGGTACTACTAGTACAATCCATGGAATGTGAATAGTGAGTTGAAGTCAAACACCCATGAAATCACCCGATCGAAGGCCAATCATATGAACCTGTCGTCGAATGTGAAGAAATTTCCATTAGGGCATGCAAGCTCTAAGGTACCAGAAAGGAGTCTCTAGATCAACTTCTCGGATAATGAGCTAAAGTTGACAAGAAGTGATCCGTCAAAGGAGGGTCATAATAAATCCCAGATAATCGACACGAAACAGAGAAGGTAATATGAGTGTGAATCAAGACTGAAACAGAGGATCAAGAAATGTACAAATTGTAGAAGGATTTTCTCTTGAACATATCGGCGACGTGACTCTGGAATTTGGCAGAATTTTACTCAAATAGGATTAGAGGTCTTGTTGAAAAAATTTGTAATTGAATGAGAGGCAAACGGATTTTCCAAACCCATGGAGGCAAAGTGACAAAGTGAAGATATCCCAACTCAACACGAACTGTAGACAAGTGTCATGTTCAAGAGTGACATATTGCCAACACAACTGATGAATAACTTCCATTTTCCCCCACTGTTTTTGGCAAGTAACTCTTTATTTTTACACAAGCTTGAAGAGGATAGCATATTATTTTCATATAAGTTTTTCCTTCGGAAAAATCCAACCTTGTACATTTTACTATCCCTAGGAAGGAGAAACTCGGTTAATGCCATGATTGACAATTTCCAATGTCATTTAGGTTTAACGAGTGTGAAAAAGGGAGAAATCGGTATCTTTTCATGTCTAGAGAGTTTGAAAAGAAGGAAAAAAAGAAAATTCTAGCAGTCCCTTTTCTTAGGTAGTCTCACAGATCCGAAAAGGTAGAAAACTGTCTGAGAGAACCTCTTAGTCACAATAGGCTAAGGTATTCATTTTTCATAAATAATCTATCCCAGCCCGAAAAAGGGGTAAACGTATACTCAATATATATCTCTTCACAGCCATTTAACGAGTTTGAAACGACAAGAGTCTCAGCAATATTTTCAATTTTTAAGAGTCAGAAAAGAGGTGAAAGTTGACTGCTCCTGGAGGAAGGAGTGGTATAAAGGGTAGCTACTCATTCTGGTAATGGTGGAACTGCTTAGAACAAGTAAAGGTTAAGAGGTTGGCTAACAAGACCACTCATTGCAGCGGTTCCTCAATAATGGGTGAAACAACCAAGTGAAGGCATATGATCAGCCGAGCAGACAGGGACGATGGAATGAGAAAACCAAGGCTCATCTGGAAAAATAGGATAATAAGATGGAAATCACGAGAGGTAAAATGGGAATGGTTTCATTTTTACACAAGCTTGAAATTAGAAAACTCTGCTTGAAGTTGGTTTCATTTTTACACAAGCTTGAAACAAAGATAAACTATGCTTGAGACCGGTTTCAATTTTACACAAGCTTGAAACAAAAACAAAATATGCTTGAAAAAATTTACATGCCCCCAGCATGGTGACTCAATTCGAGGTACATGCCCCCCAAGATTTAATCCATATGAAAGGAAGATGGAGTGAAGGTTCAAATTATGAGATCAAGAGAAAGTCTCGACTGGGATTTTACGAGATCTTAACAAATACTCGAATTGAACAGGAACATGTTTCATTGTTTTAACGAGGTTGAAACATTAAAAGAACTATCCTCATAAGATCTTGTTTCATTTTTTAAGGATATTGACACAAGAAAACAAACTCTGCTTCGATGACCTTGTTTCATTTTTTAAGGAGCGTAACACAATAAAACGAACTCTTCTCTGATGACCTTTCATCATGACGAATAAGAAGTCATGGCTTCTAAGAGTTCCACACTAGATTGGAGAACAACATCTTGGAAATCAGGACCCAATTCCCCCAGCACCTGATGCACAATGGCACTATCACTGAATGCAGGCACGGGATAATTATCCACATAATTACTTGCAGCAGGGGAGATACAACCAGTGGATAAAGACCTAGAAGGGATGATGGTGGACCAGATGTCATGTTAGGACCAAATAATGAAAGCTGATCAATGATGACGATCCAAACCTTGTGTGGAAAACACATCACACGAAAGAGGGAAGAGACAAGAGCACCCATGACATAAGTATAGTCATGCCCCAAGAGTAAATTGAAATCCAAGGGGCTTGGAACAACTATCACGTCCATATGGATAGTTTTCCCTCCCAAAGTAACAGACAAGTTCAGAAGTATCCCTAATGGTTGATTGGTTCCTCTGTTAAAAGCCAACAGATTCTGCGTAACAAGCATAAGCGGTGGAGAACCAAAATCTTGCCAAGTAGTGGAAGACAGAATACTAATAGACATTGTAGAGCTATAAAAAGGGTCTCTTTCACCTCTAATTACCTCACATTAATATGTCAATCCGGGAGCATTTTGTTATTACAAAGAGTGACTCAATCCGAGGCTATCATTTGTCAGAGTAATGCTAGTAGTACAGTGCTTAAGAAATACAAGAGTAAACGGATGCTTGTTGATAACTAAATTACTTCAAAGGATAAATCACACACTCAGAAAACTCAATAGTTTATCAGTCAAGGGTTCGGCAGTGATAACCCATCCCTTAGGAAACTGATGGAAAGGAAACTAGAGCATGGACCATGAGCCTGGGAGCTAGACAGTGACTGCCACTACTCACTACAGCCTTAGATCATCTCTCACACCAAACCAACAACTGTAAGGAAATGGAACAGCAAAGCGAATAAAGGATTGAACAGCAATTCTGGAATGGAACAGCAAGTCTAAAATGGAACAGCAATTGAATAACTAAGTCCCGCGGGTTGTAACTTAACTCAAATACTCTCTATGCAATCAGATAACATTCTTTCACTCTAAAGGAAATTCACACAAATCATATTAATGGAACATCAACAACGATTAATGAATTATGGAACAATACTGATTCATTAGAAACGCACACAACACGAACGTTAATATGACAGCTCTGTAACATAACAGTAAGAACATGTAATGAATTCTTGAAAGGATTAATAACTTAATGCGGAGTCAACACACGATTCTATCTACAAAAACTTCAATGATTCAATCTTTAACAGAGCATGTAATATGAACTTGTAAAACATACCAAATTAACAAATAACAATGATAAACAAACCACACAGAAGCAAAGTCGTAATGGTACAGAAGCAAGTGTCCTTCGGGGCCGGGCCCTTAGCCTCCAAGGATACACCGCTTGAAGTTAATCCAGTCGCAGAGATGAAATGATCACCAAACTTTCATTAATGCATCGGCCAAAAATACATTGAACCAGTCTTCAACGAAACTTAATAATCAAAGCTGATGTTTTACGGAAATTACATAAAAGCGTATTCTTCATCTCTATATCTATCTATATGTATATCAAGCTAACAGTGTTGTCTCTTTATATAAAGACGACGACGGAGATGTCCAAGTGACAAGGTAAATAAACCAGCGATCCCTCAGGATCGAAGATCCTGAGGGATTCGCCAAACTGTTAACTCTTCATCCTGTCTTTTCTTTTGCGCTGAGCTGGTGTCCTCTCCTTCTTTTCCGAGCCGATTTGCTTTGATCTGTTTCTCTTTGTTTGCGTTCGGTTCTCGTCCAGAGAGACAGCAGTTATCTTGACTTTGTCTTTCCCTTTGGAACGGAAATCCCTTGTTTTCTCCTTTTCCTGTATAGAAAATAACCATTATCAGTGGCTACGTCTTGTATATCGATTCTCACATGTTTTTTTATGGTTACTTATTAATTCCCAAATTCATGACACAAAAAGGTTCACAAATTCTATTAAAAAGCCACTGAAATAATGATCAAAAGCATACCTTTTTAGTACTCCACACACCCCCCTGCTTACCTTGTTTCATGTCCTCATAAAAACATTGTAGTTGACATGTAATGCAGTGAGAGAATATGCTGGAGAAGGAGTCTCATGCGGAGGCCTACAACCATGTTGAGTGATTAGATAGTCAAAGAACTGACCTGTTTGTCCCTCAGGCATATCATACAGGGCCTGGTATCCGGGTGCAGGTTGCCAAATAATTGGAGTGCGAAATCTATACCCTAACCAGGATGATCCTGCTTTCAGAATGGTCTTGCCATAGAGGTTCAAACGGTCAGCAGCTAACTCAAAGTTCTCATACTTAAATGGTTCTCTGAGCTGGATGTGTGGATCAGAGATTCGATATCGAAATTTGGATGCATTAATGGCCAAGTCTTTGATAGAAAGAAAATACTCTAAACTCTCTTGAATGAGTGCCTCATGCATAGGTCCTAATGTTTCAATGGCACCAGGAGCCGTTATAAGATTTCTATGAACTCTCCACAACTGTACTGGGTTCCTAGGCTCAGCCCTAACCCGTAAATCTAGACCATTTTCCTGATCTTGGAAAGTATCATAGGCTTTGAGCCACTTAATCTAATTAACCCCGAATGAAATGAATGCTTGGAATTGGATGTCTCCAATGAAAGGGCCAGGGTTTAATTCAGTCTCCTGACTTAGCACAAGGTCGTGCAAATAAAGTTCACACAACAACCTCTGGACTTTCATTCCATAATGTTTACAGCAATCTATAAAGTCATTGACAGTGTTAATTTGTATTGGGGTACCTACTCTAACAGCTTTTATTTTTAATTGTAAGTACCGTTCTAATAAAAATAGAGCATAGTTTTTAGCAGGGGCCCTACATGCTAAAACATCATTGTATAAAGAACACAAGTCATTCATCTGTTTGATAACAGTATTTAGTCTACTGGTTACCTGTGCAACTTCCTCTTGTTCCTTTTTCCAGCCTTCAAAGGCCTGGCTTTTCGATTGACTGACGTCCCTTAGTTGCTGCTGTAACTCTTCATATTTTTCTCGGGGAACCGTTTGCTCTCTAAGCTGTTCGGCTTCTTGCTGGGCTTGCTTCACCATCTTATGCAAGGTTTTCGTTTTCGGATCTTTTTTCCATAGGTCGGTGGAGGCCGGGAGTTTTACCTGAACTTTCTTATTATGCTGTTTGGAGTTCAGAACCCTTATTACCCCTGAGGGTGGTGCCTCTGTCTGAATTTGCTTGTCACTGATCCTTGTATCATCCTTTTCTGTTTTAACGCGAACACCCGTCTGTTCCTCAGCATCAACTGGAACGGCAGTTGGATTCTCAGTAGGGTTTTGAACAGCAGGCCGCTTGTTGGCCTTCTTTTTCCTCCCTCCAGTCTTTCTTACCTTCTGGTTCTTTTTCAGAATCCTAATTTGTTGTCTGAGCTGGGTTATTGTATTCAACAATTTATTCCGTTCCTTCCGCAACTTCTTAATTTCCAGTGTTTCCTTCGAAGGAACAGCAGTCTGTCTGCTGCGGACTGGATCATGACTGGTTTCTAAATCTTCCTCTTGGGGTTCTTCTTCACTGCTCTGCTCTGGCTGTTCTAGAGTAGGGACCTCGACTGGTTCTGTCTCTTTCTAAGCAAATGTTGTTTCTTCTCCTACTCCCTCTAGATTTTCCTCTTGTGACATGGGAACAGATTGTTCCCGTTCAGTATTTTCCTCCTCTTCATCATGAACAGGCATGTTCTCTTCCTGGGGTTTGTCGTGGGGGCCCTCTGAACTATAAGGTTGACCATACTTACTCATATTGGTTAGGACTGCGGCCAAGTCATCGTCTCCCAGTAGGTCTTGTAATGGGCTATCTTTCTGCTGTCCCATTTCTTCCTCCTGTTCAGTTTCTGCTTCTATTTCTGTTCCCGAAGGCTCGGCTGCTTCTTCTTCGGGTTGCTCATCTTCAATTATCACTGGTTGGCTGGTGCTTCCCTAAAGCTTTTCCAGCCTTCCTCTTATCCGAGCCAACCGGGCTGATTTTCTGGGCTTATTTATGCTTCCTCTCATCTGAGCTAACCGAGCTGATTTTCTGGGTTCCTCTGGTTGCTCGGGTGAATCAATGGCATGCTTATGCTTTGCCGATTCTTGATGTAACTCTGGTTTTTCTGATGTACTAGCAACATGTTCTCCGCGTTTTTCCGGACACTCCGGTGTGCTTATAGAATGTCTGCGTCTTGGGGATGGTTCTGTCAATCCCCCCTCAATTTGTGCAATCAGCTCTTCCCAGCTGCTCTGCTGCTGGTTGAGACCATAACTAACAACTAGTCGTATCAACCCATGATGACTAACGATTGATTCTACGTGCTGTGCCTTTTTCATACTTTGTGCAGCATCATGCAGTAAGGATTTCAGGAGTGAGGGTAAATTCACAGAGCATCTCTACTTTAAAACAGCTAAAAGTTTAAGGTGTCGTGGTCTTACCACGTCTTTTCTTCCTTCGCAAGTAATATAACTCTGCACCGTTCTTGCTAGCTCCGTCCAGGGTTCACCTAGGGTTGCTGGCAGAACTCCCTTCCCTTTAATTGTCAAATTCTGGCCTTCGTCCTGGAACAGTTCCATGACCTTCTGTAATCGTTCCTTTTTTAATGTCCATACCGGTCCGGTGGCTGGTAGTCCTGAAACTTCCGCAATTATGTCATCAGTAACCACTATCCGCTTCCCTCTTACTATGGAGTGATCATCTTGTAGGTTCTGCAAGAATTCCATCGCCACTGTTTCGTTAGACTCCTGTAGGCGATTGAAATAATTCAACCATCCTGCTCTTTCCAGGATCTCCCGGGCAGCAGCAGATATCGTCAACTGTTGAGGCTCGCTTCGAATTGCTCTTCCTCCCATAGTTTCACTGTAGATTCTAAATGGAACGACAACTACGTTTTCTGTATGAAACACAGCAAGGTTTCGAAAAAAACACAGAGTATGCAACAGTGCAACAGAAAGTAACTTGTGACAAAAATAGAAATGCCATGCCGTTAAACCATGCCAAACCGTCGTATGCTAGCTTTCCCGAATGGTGAGCTGACACGTAATTCAGGGAATGATGAGGTGAACCTCCCCCCCCCGCAATGTGATAGGCTGTCCCAGCCGGCAAATAAAGGAGCGGCACCCGGTCTGCAATCAAGTCAGAAAGGAACAGCATATGGAATTATGCTATGTTGAAAAGGACAACGAATTACCGAAATCGAGGCGGAGAATTGATCACGTATTATATAAGAGGCTGCTGTGTTATGATTTGAGGCTGATGGATAGGGCATGTATCGTACTTGCCAATCTCAAGTGGTCATGGTCACTTCCGTTGCCATGATTGGTAATGATAAATATTCATGCGATATATAAATCGGGAAATGACATATGATTAGTTGCTCGGATATAAGAAACAAAAGAGTATTAGTATCTTACCTATTGGTGTAAGCAAGGTGACTTCAATACCATTAGCAGTGCTCTGCTGCCAACAGGTGTCCATAACCTTGGCAGAGTTGTTTTTTTACCCTCGGAACCATAGTCCTTTGTATACTTAGCAATGTTGTTATGTCAAAATGTAGACCATTATGCTGGCTTGGTGACCAGTTAACCATAATGCCATTCACGAGGAAAGAGCGAAACGTGGGCAGGCCGGCGCGTGATGAGACCTCCTGTTCCAAGGTTTGTTTATTTGATATACCTTTTGGACCATATCCCTGGTGTGGTGGCCAGAATGGGAATGCCACTTCACTTCCATCCTCATGATCATGGTAGGCTGGCTCTCAATGAGACCCCCTATCCTGCATTTGACAGTTCACATACTTTTTTTTCTCATAGAATGCTTTTCCTTATTTATACACAAAGGGTGGTTCAACACTCCTTAAGAGTAGGAATGGTGGAAGAAGTCTTATTATCTCAATAGGAGGATATAAACTCTTTGCTCTTATTCCCAAGTACTAATAATAAAAAAAGTTTAAGGGAATCAGCATGATAAAGATAACCAATCAGGGCAAAATTAGTAAAACCATGTCAACAAAAGGTAAAAGATACATATGTCCTTCCATTTGTCCTCTTACTAATGCAGAGCCTTATAGATATAGCGATTTATGGTTTGCAGATTTCGGTATGTTGTGATTTTATATGTCATTTCACAAATACATAGCTGTATCTTAAAGACTAGAAAGAAGACGGGAAAGAAGCATCCTCAATTCAGATCAGCAAAAGAATAAGTTGTTTCACAAGGAGAGCAGAAGTATGCGAGTGGTGTTTCTTTGAAAAAGAAACAACGACAGATGATAAAGAAAACAACAAAAATGCAAATGCCGTTCCTTTGGGAAAGAGGAACAGCAAAAATAAAAATATTATAAAGACACTCAAAATGCCCTTCCTTTGAAAGAGGAACAACAGCAATAAAAGAACACTGTTTCTTTGAAGACAAAGAACAGTGGTAACCGAAAAGAACAGCGGAAAATGTAATAATGCCGTTCCTTTGAAAAAGGAACAGCAGAGATCCCGAATGATGTTCCTTTAGAAAAGGAACAACAAAACAAGCAAAAACCAACATATAGAAAAAAAACACGCATATGCTATTAGAAAAGCAAAAATCAAACTCTGTAAAAGAAAAGGAACAGCAAAAAATGACAAGAAAATATTTAATTCAAACTTATGTACAAGAACCACTCAAAAAAAAACAAGAACTTATGTACAAATTGCAAAAAGAAATGAACCCTTAATGAATTACAAGTGAGGAAGATTTCTCTTCCTCTCCTAAGATTTCCATATCAGTGTCTCGGCGTAGCTGCTGGCAGAAGGATTCCCGAGTGAGTGGTTTACGATAGAGACGGACGCGGTGGCCATTTACTTTGAATGCATATCCAGAACCGTCAATGGTAATTAGAGTAAGGGTTCCATTGTCATGTACCTTTTGGATTTCGTATGGTCCCAACCATCGAGTCTGAAGTTTTCCAGGGAAATCCTGAAACCGAGAATCGTATAACAAAGCCCAGTCTCCCTCGTGAAAGACTTTGTTCTTGATGAGCGCATCATGCCATTTGGCTCGCTGCTGTTGAATCAATGTTGTATTTTGTAGTGCAGAGAGCCGAATTTCGTCTAATTCATTGATTTGCTGTAGTCGATTGAGTTGTGCCTCGCTTAGATCTAGGCCAACTTCTTGTGCTGTTCGCAGTGTTTGGATTTCGAATTCTATGGGAAAAATGGGTTGTTTTCCAAACACTAGTTGATAAGGTGAGTAACCGGTGGTGCTCCTCCATGTGGTTCGATAGGCCCAGAGTGCTTCAGGTAGTCGGGTAGCCCAATCACGCCTATGTGACGCAATGGTTTTCGTTAGGATTGATTCTATTATCTTATTGCTACTTTCTACCTGCCCATTCGCCCGTGGGTGATATGGAGTAGTGATTTTATGCTGGACGTGATAATTGTTGAGTGTTGCAGCTAATTTATGCCCAACAAATTGTGGTCCTCCATCTGTAATTATTTCCCTCGGAAGGCCATAACGAACAAATAGATGGAACAGGAACTGTATGACAGAGTCCTTTGTGGCTCTTGGCAATGCTTCTGCCTCAACCCATTTGGTGACATATTCTGTTGCCACCAAAATATATGTTTTCTGATTTGATGAGGGGTTGATGGGTCCAACGAAATCAAGAGCCCACCGCTCGAATGGTTCGATGACTAATTGTGGTTTCAGAGGCATCTCATCAGCTTGACCAGGTCGTCCTGCTCGCTGGCAGCTGTCACAGGCTTGGACAAACTTCTTTGCATCTTTGAAGATCGTAGGCCGGTAATATCCTGTCTGCAATACTTTATGTCCAGCTCTACGCTCACCACATGCCCCCACACGCATCCATCGCGGGATGCTTAGATGTCAAAGACATATCCTCTAACACATCGCCTATATGTATGTTCCATTCCTTATGTGAAACAAATGGCCAATCCACTTAAAAATCGAAACTTTTTCAATGATCTTCGCTACTTCTACAGGTTTCTTTTAAATGTTTTGGTGCACTTTACCTACTTCATGGTAGTTGGCAACATCAAGATACTGTAAAGTTTTAATTCAATGTAAGAAAACAAAAAAAGCTCATCCTAGAAATTGATGTTCATCATTGCCAGATCGCTTGATTTTGGTATTCTCTAAAGAAAATCGGCTACAGGGTTTTCTTTGCCAGGCCGGTCCTTGATTGTGATGTCGAATTCCTGCAATAAAATTAACCATCGAGTTACTCTGGCATTTGTGACAGGCTTGTTTGCTAAATATTTTATAGCAGAATGGTCTGTATATAAGATAACAGGATAGCCTGTAATATAATGTCTAAATTTATTGATAGCATGTATTACAGCTAGGAATTCTTTTTCAGTAACAGTGTAATTTAATTCAGCAGGGGATAAATTTTTGCTGATGTAATAGATAGCATATGGTTTTTTATCCTCTTCCTGCCCAAGGACTGCGCCAATAGCTGTATCTGAGGCATCAGATGATATCTGGAATGGTAGGTCCCAGTTTGGTCCTCGAAGAACTGGGGCTGTGGATACCAGCTTCTTTAGATCCTCGAAAGCACGGTCACATTTGTCTGTCCAAAGAAAATCAACGTTACCAATTAGTGCATATAACGGAGCAGCAATGTGCGAATAATGCTCTATGAATCGTCTATAATAACCTGAAAATCCAAGAAAGCTGCGTACCTCTGTTTGAGTAGTAGGAGTGGGAATAAGCAAAAGTATTTGGATTTTGGCCGGGTCTACCTGAATGACGGCTGCTGAGACATAGTGTCCTAGGATAAGTCCTTCAGTCATCATCAAGAAACATTTTTCATTGCTTAAGCAAAGTCTAGTAACAATGCAGCGTTGTAGGACTTTCTCTAGGGTGTCTAGAGCTGGATCAAAGTCATCTCCGTATGGTGTAAAATCATCCATGTAAACTTCAAGTCCATCATTGATTAAATCTGCAAAAATACTAAGGATAGCCCTCTGAAATGTGGCAGGAGCATTACATAAGCCAAAAGGTAAAACTCGATAGGCAAATGTTCCCCAGGGGCAAGTAAAGGTAGTTTTATCATGGTCTTCAGGGGCAATCTGAATCTGATTGTATCCACTGAAGCCATCCAGGAAAGAAAAGAACTTCTTCCCTGCTAAAGTGTCCAATACTTGATCTATGAAAGGAAGAGGAAAATGATCTTTTTGTGTTGCCTTGTTTAGTTCCCTATAATCCACACAAATTCTCCATTTCCCGTTCTTCTTTGGTACTACCACAAGTGGAGAGACCCATTTACTATCAGAAATAGGGTAGATAAAATTCACATCTAAAAGTTTCTGAAGTTCAGTTTTTACGACATCTTTTAGATGGGGATTAAGTCTCCTTTGCGGCTGACGCACAGGTCTGGCATCCTTTTCTATATAAATGTGGTGTGTACATAATTGGGGATCGATTCCTTTCATATCAGGGTAGTCCCATGCAAATGCTTCTTGATATTTTGTTAACAGATGGATGAGCTTTGTTTCTTGTTCAGGTGTGAGATTAGCATTGATGTTTAAAGTTTTCCCTGGTGCAATTTCCACAGTTTTGCTATTTGCAACAGAAGTAACAGGTATCGTTTGGTCATGAATATCTTTCCGGGGATCTTCTTCCAATTCATTATCAAATGTTGCTTCTATCATGTGACACTGTATGCGAGGTTCAGTTTGAGTAATGAAATTATTAATGGCATCGTCTTCTGTTTGATCTTTGAAATCGAGTGCCTCTTGTATAGTTAATGGAGATCTGATGTTATCAGTAAGGTATGATACAGGGTGTTTATTAGTTTTAATCATTGTGACACTTGGCTGCGCTGGAGGATATAGAACTAAATTTTTGTTATTCGGTCCTCTGGTTATGGTCATATTTCCCTGCCGACAGCCAATGTAGGCATCGGCAGTGGCAAGACAAGGCCTACCTAAAATTAGCGGATGTCCATCAAGTCGGGTTTTTGGATTAATTATCAGGAAATCGGCTGGATACTCCCAGGATTCTACAGAGACCATGACATCATGTAGAGTACCCTCTGGTCTAACCACAGATCGGTCAGCCAATTCTAACAGAGTGGAGGTGGGTTCTACAGATGTAATGCCGAGCTTTTGGCAAGTTGTGCTTGTTAAAATATTAATTGCAGCCCCTAGATCAACTAAGGCATTAGACAGGGTCTGACCATAAATTTGAACAGTTATAATTGGGTTCCCGGGGTCTTCATATTTAAGGGGTGCTTCTCTTCCAGACAATAGGTCAGATAAGGTACCGACTACTTGGACTCTTGGATTATTTGTTATATTCCTCCTTGGTTTCTTTATGCACAATTCTTTTATAGTTTTTGCGTATATGGGAATGTCTTGAATGTCTTGGAGGAATGGAATTTTTATGTACAGATTTTGTAATTCTTCCAGAATGTCAAAGTCAGGATATTGTGTGGATCGAGGTATGGCCAATCGTTCTGGGAACGGAGGAGAGGATGTGGTTGCTTGATTATGAGTTTGTTGCTTATTTACATCCTCCTGTTGTGACTGATGTTCTCTGGGTAACTGATCTTCAATATGAACTGTTTTATCTCCCTCAGTTTCAATTATACGTCCAGATCTTAACTGAAGGTCATTGCACTCCCTCAAGTCAGGTCTTGTTTCTGGTGATTCTATGATTTGGATAGATTGGACCTGTCTGTTATTTGGATTGGGATCGGGTTGGGCTGGGAGTTGCGGTCTCAGGTTAGACTGGGGGTTTTGTTGTAAAGCTTGCAAAGTAGGTTGAGGGAGTGGAATAGTTCCAGCTGGGTGGTACATCGGTCTTTGCCAGCTTGTCTGCCAGGGTGAACTTTGCGAAGTAGAGGGAGTCCACTGTGAAGGGTATGGGCCATTTTGCCAATATGGTGGAGTATAAGGGAAATTCAGCCAACCAGTTTGGCTTGTTTGATTCAGCCATGGATTTGAAGAAGGAAACGATTGTGGTGACCAGTTTGTAAATGGGGGTTGAGATTGATTTTTCCACATACCATATTGTTGAGCATTATATTGTGGGTTTTGAAAGAAAGAGGTTGGGTCCGGAAACATACCAGGTTGTCTCGGCTGCCACGGGCGGCACTGGTTGATCGAATTCACCGATTCTGGTTCCTCGTCTGCTTCCTTATATACCGCTTTCAATCCAGGAAGTGAGGGGCAGCTCTCCGTAAGGTGATCTTTTGTACAGATGGCGCATGTTTGGACTTTATCCAATGGACACTCCTTGTGGCTATGTTTTTTTCTGCATCGGGGGCAGAAGATTGCCAAATTCTGTTCTGCCTCCAGCTGCTTTTGTTTAGCCTGCACAATATCAAGTTGTGTAGTTAGTGTCCCCATAATATCAGTTTTAAAATTTTCTAATAAATTTCCAATTTCTGCACGTGTTACTCCTTCTGATGATACTTTGTTATCTCTTGCAAACCGATCATATTCTGCCGGTTTTATTCTTGTGCTGCCTCTCGAACTCCTGATACATAAGTCAAGGATGTCAGTAAAATTCTCTTGATAAATATCCCCTTTGCCCATAATGTTTAATGTTTCAATCCATTGTTCCTTCATGCCCCTCATTAATGCAGCTTTTAACACATTATCAGGTAAAGGTAGCGATGCATAAGGAGATCTTTGTAAATTATACTGAAAACGTTCCACATACTCCTCTAATGTTTCATTTGGTCTGGCTGTCATTTGAAATATTTTGTCTTTTAATTCTCTAGACCTACAATAATCCTGGTATTTCTTTAAGAAGGATTCTTTCATTTGATCCCAATTGTTGATGACCCCGCCACCTAGCCCCATAAACCATCTTAAAGCAGCCCCTTTCAATGTAGAGGGACATAATTTCAATTTTTGGGGATCGGTGGTGTAATCGTACCCCCTACATAACACATCGAATTCGAATAAGAATGCATCCGGATCTTCTAATGTGAGTCCGTGGAATGTAGGGATATGCTGAAGAGGGATAGCTTTCATGGGTGCATTTGCTGCAGAATCCACTATAGGATATTGTAATGTAGAGGTTTGAGTATTTGGCTGGTTTTGAGCGTTTGGTTGGTTTTGAGCCATGGGATCGAATATATGCCAGTAACCTTCTGGGATATCTAGGAGGGTATTCCTAGGTTGAGTGGGAACAGTTTTGACAGGGATATTTTTAATAGCGCTTCCTTTATCTGGAATAATGGGAATACCAGGTGTCTGAGGAGATTGAGTTCCTTCACCAATGATTTTCGCAGCACTCCCCTTATCTGGGCTATCTAATGGCTGATTCGTTTCAATAGGGGATTTTGGTTCCTTTGTTTCCCCTGTTTCTCCTTCTCCCTCACAAAATTTGCTAGAGTTCCCTTCCTGCAATAATTCTGGAGTAGAATTTTCAATTTCTTGAAAGTCCTGCTCTTCAGTTTGACTATGCACCTCAGCGCAGGCTACATATGGTGATCCTGTGGCCTGAAGGGAACTAGTAGGCGGCTTAGGAATGTTTTTCTTGAGGCCTACTGATGGCTGAGATTCAGTTTTCTTATAGATTTCGTCTATAAAGGTCGTTCGGCCAAGGGTCACCGGCCCCTTAGCTTTTTCAGGCTTGGATGGGGGTTTGATATTCTTTTCTGGTCTTTTCTGCTTAGTCATGCACTCAAAAAAAATGAACTACCAACTTCTATTCAAACAAGCAAAAACAAATCTGTTAGGAAAGTGGATAGTGGAGCAGGTCTTTTACATGCTCCGTACGTAGGTTCTTACCTTCCGTTTTTAGGATCCAACTCCTCCCTAGCAGGCTCGTACACTACTCTGAAAAAAAAACAAATGGCTACACTCTTTCCCCGGCAACGGCGCCAAAATGTAGAGCTATAAAAAGGGTCTCTTTCACCTCTAATTACCTCACATTAATATGTCAATCCGAGAGCGTTTTGTTATTACAAAGAGTGACTCAATCCGAGGCTATCATTTGTCAGAGTAATGCTAGTAGTACAGTGCTTAAGAAATACAAGAGTAAATGGATGCTTGCTGATAACTAAATTACTTCAAAGGATAAATCACACACTCAGAAAACTCAATAGTTTATCAGTCAAGGGTTCGGCAGTGATAACCCATCCCTTAGGAAACTGATGGAAAGGAAACTAGAGCATAGACCATGAGCCTGGGAGCTAGACAGTGACTGCCACTGCTCACTACAGCCTTAGATCATCTCTCACACGAAACCAACAACTGTAAGGAAATGGAACAGCAAAGCGAATAAAGGATTGAACAGCAATTCTGGAATGGAACAGCAAGTCTAAAATGGAACAGCAATTGAATAACTAAGTCCCGCGGGTTGTAACTTAACTCAAATACTCTCTATGCAATCAGATAACATGCTTTCACTCTAAAGGCAATTCACACAAATCATATTAATGGAACAACAACAACGATTAATGAATTATGGAACAATACTGATTCATTAGAAACGCACACAACACGAACGTTAATATGACAGCTCTGTAACATAACAGTAAGAACATGTAATGAGCTCTTGAAAGGATTAATAACTTAATGCGGAGTCAACACACGATTCTATCTGCAAAAACTTCAATGATTCAATCTTTAACAGAGCATGTAATATGAACTTGTAAAACATACCAAATTAACAAATAACAATGATAAACAAACCACACAGAAGTAAATTCGTAATGGTACAGAAGCAAGTGTCCTTCGGGGCCGGGCCCTTAGCCTCCAAGGATACACCGCTTGAAGTTAATCCAGTCGCAGAGATGAAATGATCACCAAACTTTCATTAATGCATTGGTCAAAGATACATTGAACCAGTTCTCAACGAAACTTAATAATCAAAGTTGATGTTTACAGAAATTACATAAAAACGTATTCTTCATCTTTATATCTATCTATCTATCTATCAAGCTAACAGTGCTGTCTTTTTATATAAAAACGATGGCGGAGATGTCCAAGTGACAAGGTAAATAAAGCAGCGATCCCTCAGGATCGAAGATCCTGAGGGATTCGCCAAACTGTTAACTCTTCATCCTGTCTTTTCTTTTGCGCTGAGCTGGTGTCCCCTCCTTCTTTTCCGAGCCGATTTGCTTTGATCTGTTTCTCTTTGTTTGCGGTCGGTTCTCGTCCAGAGAGACAGCAGTTATCTCGACTTTGTCTTTCCCTTTGGAACGGCAATCCCTTGTTTTCTCCTTTTCCTGTATAGAAAATAACCATTATTAGTGGCTAAGTCTTGTATATCGATTCTCACATGTTTTGTTATGGTTACTTATTAATTCCCAAATTCATGACACAAAAAGGTTCACAAATTCTATTAAAAAGCCACTGAAATAATGATCAAAAGCATACCTTTTTAGTACTCCACAGACATGCCTTCATCTATAATGGTGATGGGTACAACCAGATCAAAGGTCTATACTTTCATCTCAAAAGGCACATAATATGGAAGGCAATATCCTAAAAATCGACTCCAATCGAAGGATGTGACCAAACTACTTGGAGGGGGTACCATCAGACTGAGATGGTTTTCCCTCGATGTTACAGAAGCAAGAGGAGCATCTTCCTCGATCTCCATCTCAGGAGTAGGGGGAGAAACTTCTTGAAATACAGGGATAGAATAAAATTTCTCCAAGTCCGAAGAATCTAATGAAACAAGAAGAACATGAGGGGGATGAGATCCACTCTTGACGAAAAAGACATGATGAACCATAGACGGGATCAAGCCGACCGATGCCACATCCAATGATTGGTCAGGAACGAATTCTTGAATTTTAATTTTTGGGCGAGTGGGATTGACCAAGGATGACTCTTGACCAATCATTGATTCAAATATTGGAGGACTCGAAGAAAGCTTCTAGTAACCAACCAGAAGGCAGGGTGTAGAAACAGTAGGGTTGTCCAACACTCTCTTGGCTTCATCCATGTATGGAAAAAGTTGAATGGGATTATGACCTTCACACAACTTACAGGGATTGGTAATATTAATTGTTTCTTATGAGTCTTATCAGCACTAGTTGAATATGTGCCACCAAGATGACTTCCAGAAGCCAAACGCAACGACGGATGACCATTGAACCATACTTCAAGTACATTGGGAATGCCAGGGCAATCTCGAAGAAGATGGTCACCTTTGCACAACATGCAAGGGAATTCGACTTTCCATGGAAGCTTGGATGGTTTATTGATGTATGGTTTCTTAGGTGCAATAGCTGTAGAGCTAGCCTCTCCTTCATCTGACTTCTTTTTCTTTGTCTTATTCTTCTTCTTCTTAGCCACTTGGTTACTAGAATCCAAACTTTCACCAGGTGAAGTAGAAGAGGAGGACGAATAAATGGGTGAAGAAGGTGAGGGGTCCACTTTAGTATCAACTTGATGTTGTTCAGGTGGAAGAGACATTTGAACAAAGATCGAGGCATTCAGGACCACTGAGGTCGAAAATAACCAAACAGGAAAACCAAAAATTAACCCGGGAAGGGACAATGTTGCCATATAAGTAGTGCCAACATTCAAAAAAGCAGGAAAATGAATCGGATTCCCTTCGGAGGGGATTCATTGGTTGGTAAACTCTGGAAATATAGCCATTAGGAAAAACCGTAAAACAAAAAGCTAAGGAAAATAACTTTAACCAGGAATATTTCGTGGGTAGTTAATATTTTAAGACACTAAAACAAAACTCTACCATTTTATATTTTAAGAGTTAAGAAATAAGCAAAAGATGAATCTATCACTTTCAAGATGAAATGAGCATGAAAGGACAAGAGCTCAATGATCTTTTCACTTTTAAAGAGTCACAAAAAGACCAAAAATGACTATTCAGGTAGTCTAGGTAAAAGGGTGTACCAGGTTCCCGTGAACTGCCATATACACCTTGGTTATAAAATAAAATAGAAATCAACCAAGGACTTGATGTAAGTGCAAGTAGTCTCCCCGAATGCTGTGTTCGGTGTATCACGGTTACAAGGCAGCAGACTCAGATTCCTACAGATAAAAGGATTGCAACCAAGAAGGGTCTCCCTTTATATAATCAACGGTACGGGGAGCACAAGTCTATACTAGCACTGTCTGAAGCTAGATGATGAGTGACAGCTGCTAGGTTTAAAGACACCGGAACACGCCTCTAGAATAGACCACTAAAAATTTTTCGTTAGGTTTCAATGCTTTCTTAGGTTAATTCAATAAATTTTAAATTTGATCTTGAATTATGTCTCGATTTGAAGGCCCTATCGCATGTCATCTGACAATCTCCTATATGCAGCTATATGAGGAAATAAATCTTTCAATTCAATGAATGCTATCTAGTTAAGGGAAGAGCTTCAAACAATGATGCAACAAACAACAATACTGAAGATGAAACGTTTTCCAAAATAGATTATTTTCATTATCCAAAAGTAGTCTAAAACATTCAACGATGTGAGTTAAATCTATGCAAAACCCCTATTTTTTGAAAACTATGCAATTGTAATCTATGCACATTTTCATTTTTTTGAAAGAATAAGAATGCACTCAATGCATTTTTCGATGAAATGAGAATCTACTTAATGCATGATTTTAATGAAAGAGAATGCACTAATGTGATTTTTAGCTTTCAATCATTAAACAATGTAATCTAAGTTCAATGATAAATCTCAAAAAATACTCTTCAATGCAACGTGATCTAATGCATTTTAACGAAAAGAAAACCCTAAGATGAAAACTAAATGAACGCAATTCTCCTTAATGGAAGGATGAATGCAAAAATGATGAAAAAACACACTAAGAATGCAATCGTTGTTTTAAAAATTTTATATGAAATTCCTTAGAAGGCTACAAGACATATGAGGTCAAGCACAAAAATGAGTTCCAAAGCATGAGCTCAAAACAAGGCATTCATTCCCTTTTACATCAAGAAATCAAAGAAAGAAGACTTTTCAGTTGAACAAAGAGCAATGTAATCTATGTTCATAAGTGAAAAAGTAGAGAAGAGAATGTGTACATCATACAGGGAAAAGGACTGGAAGGGAAAGACACACTGGTGAAGGATTTAGGGAAAAAACCTCATTTTTTCATACACCCTAAAATTGGCATGACTTTGGTGGGTGAAACTATTGCCAATTGGCACGACTTTCTCACTAACAACTAGCGCCAATGGCCAATTGGCATGAGTTTCTAACTGAAAACTTGTACCAACCGGTGCGACTGTCAGAAAAATGAAAGCGCCAATGCCTGAATAGGAAAAAACAAATAAATTCTCCCAACCAAGACTAGACTCACCACTTCAAGAAAAAACTAAAAGATCGTAAGTGATGAAAAACATAGGAACAAACAGGGAAATGGTCGTTCGACTAAATACGTCAAATGACTAAGACCTCAAAGAGTGACAAACTCAAAGGAAACTCACTAGTGGAGTCGCCAATTTGTTGTCCAGGTAAATCCCCTCTATGGACAGAGGCGATCCCTCTAGCCCTAGGTGGGTCTAGTAACTATAAGAACATACTAACATCTACCTTCCTAGATTGTAAATGAAATTCGGAGAAAGGAAGATGACCTAATTCATTCTGATGCTATGTTGTCTTGTTTCGTCGAAGCCTCTTGATCCGTCACTCTTCTGAAGCTCGATACACACTACTACCAATCTTCGATAACCTGTATAGACAGTCAAGACACCACGAAAAACGTAAAACCAAGAAAAACATAAAACAATTACAACCTATCTAATTGATCAAGGAATGCTATAAATCTCATTATAATTGTAAACAAGAGTGGAAGATAAACATCAGATGCATTTATTATGATAAAGACAAGGGGAGTTTACAACCAAGCCTTGATGTTGAGGCTCTCTTCAGTAGCTCTGTATCCAAGCACATTTGCCACACCCTCATGAACAAAGGTCCAAGATCTCATTATGTTCCCAATCACACAAACAATCTCACTCTGTACTATTCTACTGAAGCTATGATTCCTTCCTCTCTATGCTAACTTTTTCAGCTATATGTTCAACGAGAACATGTTCAACTAGCACATCAATGGAAGATCCCTACAATAGTGAGATGGAGGCCTTATCCCTTCGGAGGTTTCCCCATAAGGTGGAAATAAGAGGCCAAACGAGGAAGGCCATGGTTATTGAGTCAAACCACTCCCTATGACTTATCCACGAAGTTTTTTTGATCGAAAATTCATCTATTTAAAAAAAAAAATCCGTAAATAGATTGGCGTGGGTGCTTAACTAGGACAGAATGCCAAACTGGCGCGGGATCAATGTTAATTTTCCTCATTGTCATGAGGGCATAATGGGCTACCAGTGCCAAGGCAGAAACATGTGTTTTTAGTGGTCTACTCAGGAAATGGTCAACATAGGGAATCTTGCTTTCATCAAAACGGATGCAAGGATGTTATTTGCAAGGCATGACACTGTTAATTAGTCACAGATGGGAATTGTAGGGATAGTGACAAATTACTGTGTAACACAAACATGTAAAAGGCACCCGAGCTATCGGAACTTCAGAAATTTAATACGGCCTCCTTCAAATGAAACGACTCGACCGGAACACATTTTTTTGGGTGCCCTGACATGGCGCGAAATGACGCGCCCAACTGAATGAAGTCATAAGGGAGAAAATGGAAAACAGGTCACATGAACATGCACAAGGTATGCAGGAAGTCACAACTTAAAAAATTTGATACGATCGTCCTCAACCAAAATGACCCAACCCGAACACATTTCATTGGGCGCCCTCATACAGAATGACACGACGTGCTCGACTGAACAAAGGTCCAAGTGAGAAAATGAAAAATGAGCTACACAAATGTGCACAAGGCACTTGGGTGGTCACAACTTAGAAAATTTGATACGGCCACCCTCAAACTAAACGACCTGACCCAAACATGTTTTATCAGGCGCCCTCATACCGCGCGACACGGTGCACCCGACCCAACAAAGGCACAAAGGAGAAAATGGAAAATGGATCACACAAACATGTACAAGGAACCCAGGTAGTCAGAACTTAGAAAATTTGATAGGGTCACCCTCAAATGAAATGACTAGTACCGAACACATTTCACACGACACGACAGGGCACACTCGACCGAACGAAGTGACAAGGGAGAAAATCGCAAACTGGTCGCACGAACATGCACAAGGAACCCAAATTATCACGACATAAAAAATTTGATACGGCCGCCCTCAAATGAAATGACCTGACCAGAACACGTTTCATTGGGTGCCCTCACACAACATGACATGGCACGCCCGACGGAAGGAAGGCATAAGAGAGAAAATGGCAAACAGGTCACACAAACGTGCACAAGGCACCCGAGCAGTCACAACATAGAAAATTTGATATGACCACCATAAAATGAAACGACCCAACCCAAACATGTGTTATTGGGTTCCCTCACATGGCACGACACAATGTGCCCACCCGACCAAGCGAAGGAAAGAGGGAGAAAATAGCAAGTGGGTCACATGAATGTGTACAAGGCACCTGAGCAATCACAACTTAGCAAACTTGATACGACCACCCTCAAATGAAATGACCTGACCCAAATGCGTTTCATCGGGCGCCATCAAAGGAAACAACCTAACACGAACGCGTTTCATTGAGTGCCCTCACATAGCACGACACGACCCTCTCAACTGAATGAAGGCACAACAAACGTGCTGCAGGAACGTGCAGAAGGCACCCGAGCGGTCACAACTTAGAAAGTTTGATATGGCCTCCCTCAAATGAAATGACTCAACCCAAATTTTTTTGATTGAGCACCTTCAAATGGCATGCCACGACACACCTGACCAAATGAAGGCACAAGGGAGAAAACGAAAAACAGGTCGCACGAACATGTATAAGGCACCCATGCGGTCACAACTTAATAAATTTGATACGGCCATCCTCAAACAAAACGACCCGACCTGAAACATGTTTCATCGAGCACCCTCAAACAGTGCAAGACAGTGCACTTGACTAAATGAAGTCAAAAGGGAGAAAATGAAAAACGGGTCGCATGAACATGCACAATGCACCTGGGTAGTCACAACTTAGAAAATCTGATTCGATCGCCCTCAAACAAAACGACCCAATCAAAACGCATTTCATTTGGCATGCTCACACGGCATGATCGATTGTGCCCGACTAAATGAAGGTACAAGGGAGAAAACGACAAACGGGTCGCACAAATGTGCACAAGGCACCGGACAGTAAAAAATTATCAAATTTGATACGTTTTCCCTCAAACAAAATGACCCGACCTGAACGCCTTTCATCGGGCGCCCTCAAACGGTGCGACAGGGTGCCCCTGACTGAATGAAGGCATAAGGGAGAAAACTGAAAAGAAGCTGCATGCACGTGCATAAGGCACTCGGGTAGTCAAAACTTAGGAAATTTGATACGACCGCCCTCAAACGAAACGATCCGACTTGAATGCATTTCAACGGGCATGCTCACACGACACGACCAATTGCACCCGACCAAACAAAGGTACAAGGGAGAAAACAAAAAACGGGTCACATGAATGTGTACAAGGCACCCAGATAATCACAAATTATCAAATTTGATACATTTTCCCTCAAACAAAATGACCTGACCCAAACGCCTTTCATTGGGAGACCTCACAGGATGCAATAGGGTGCCCCCGACTGAATGAAGGCACAAGGGATAAAATGAAAAACAGGCTGCCAGAACATGCACAAGGCACTTGGGTAGTCAAAACTTAAGAAATTTGATACGACCACCCTCAAATGAAATGACCCGACTTGAACGTGTTTCATTGGGCACCCTCACGCGGCGCGACACGACATGCCTGACGAAAAGAAGGCACAAGGGAGAAAATGACAAATAGCCCACACAAATGAGCACAAGGAAACCAAGTGGTCACAAATTAGAAAATTTGATAGAGCCTCCCTCAAATGAAATGACCCAAACCGAACGGGTTTCATTGAGCACCCTCAGATGATGCGCCTGAATGAACAAAAGAACAAGGGAGAAAATGACAAACGGGTCATATGAACATCCACAAGGCACATCCGACCAAATGATGGCACATGGCACATCCGACCAAATGATGGCACATGGGAGCAAACATAAAACATGCCACAAGAATATGCACAATGCACCTAGGCGGTCACAACTTACAAAATTTGATACAAGCGCCCTCAAACGAAACGAACCGGACATGTTTCATCAGGCACCCTCACATGAAATGACAAGGCACACCCAACCGAATTAAGACACGAGGGAGAAAACAGAAAATGGGCCACACAAAAGTGCACAAGGTGCCTGGGTGGTCACAACTTAGAGATTTGGTATGGCCACCATCAAACGAAATGACCCAACCCAAACGCATTTCATCAGGCGCACTCGCACGACGCGACACAACACGCCCAACTGAACAAAGGCACAAGGGAGAAAAGGGCAAGCAGGCTACTTGAACATGTACAAGGCACTCTGGTGGTCACAACTTAGAAAATTTTATAAGGCCTCCCTTAAGTGAAACAACCCGAGCCAAATGCGTTTTAGCAGGCGCCCTTGTAGGGCACAACAGAGCCCGCTTGACCGAATGAAGGCAAAAGGGAGCAAATGGAAAATGGGTTGCACGAACGTGCACAAGGAATATGGGTGGTCATAACTTAGAAAATTTGATATAGCTACGATCAAACGAAATAACCTGACTTGAACGTGTTTCATTGGGTGCCCTCACACAGTGTGACACAACGTTCCTGACCGAATAAATGCCTAAGGGAGAAAACAACAAACTGGCCACATGAATGTGCACAAGGCACCCGAGTGGTCACAAATTAGAAAATTTGATACAACCTCCCTCAAACTAAAAGACCTGACCTGAACGCATTTCATCGGGTGCCCTCACATGATGCGACATGGCGTACCCACCCGAATGAAGGCACAAGGGAGAAAATAGAAAACGGGCCGCACGAATGTGCACAAGGCACCCAGGCAATCACAACTTAGCAAATTTGATACGACCGCCTTCAAATGAAATGACACAACCCAAATGTGTTTCATTGGGTGCAATCACAATTGTGTGACATGGTGTGTCCAAACGAATGAAGGCACAAGGAAGAAAATGACAAAAGGACCTCACGAACATGCACAAGGCACCTGGGCGGTCAAAACTTATAAAATTTGATACGATCGCCCTTAAATGAAATGACCCAACCTGAACGCATTTCATCTTATGCCCTTACACCATGCAACATGAGGTGCCAAACAGAGCGAAGGCACAAGGGAGAAAACGGAGAACGGGTCGCACGAACGTGCACAAGGCACATAGGTAGTCATAACATAGAAAATTTGATATGACTTCCCTCAAACCAAACAACCCGAGCTGAACAGGTTTCATCGAGTGCCCTCACACAATGCGACAGGGTGCCTCTAAGCGAACAAAGTCACAAGGGAGTAAACGGAAAATGAGTCACACGAATGAGCAAAAGGCACCCCAGTGGTCACAACTTAGAAAAATTGATATGGTCACCCTCAAATGAAACGACCTAACTTGAACTCGTTTCATCGAACATCCTCACATGGCGCGACACGGCCCTCCCGACCGAACAAAGGCAGAAGGGAGAAAATGACAAACTAGTCGCACTGACAAGTACAAGGCACCTGGGGCAGTCATAACTTTGCAAATTTGATACAACCGTCCTAAAATGAAATGACCCAACCTAAACACGTTTCATGGGGCAGACTCACACAATACGATACAGCACGCCCAACCAGATGAAGGCATAAGGGAGAAAAAAACATGCAGGCTGCATGAACGTGCACAAGGAACTCGAGCGGTCACAATTTACAAAATTTGATACCACTGCCCTCAAACGAAACTACCTGACCCGAATGCATTTCATCGGGAACCCTCACATGGTGCGCCCGAACGAATGAAGGCACAAGGGAGCAAATGGAAAATGGGCCACTCGAATGTGTGCAAGGCACCCAAGAGGTTGTAACTTAGAAAATTTGATATGGCATCCCTCAAATGAAAGGACCTGACCCGAATGTGTTTCATCGAGTGCCCTCACATGACATGACACAGCCTACCTGAAAGAACGAATTCACATGGGAGAAAACGAAAAATGAGCTACACAAACGTGCACAAGGAACTCGGGCAGTCAAAACTTAGCAAATTTTATATGGACACCCTCAAATTAAATGACCAGACCCGAACACGTTTCATCGGGTGCCCTCACGTGTGCCCGACTGAACGAAGGCATAGGGAAGAAAATCACAAACAGGCCACACGAACGTGCACAAGGCACCTGAGAAATCACAACTTAGCAAATTTGATACATCCAACCTCAAACCAAATGACCCGAGCTCAACACGTTTCATCGGGTGCCCTCGCATGACGCGACAGGCCATGCCGAACCAAACAAATGCATAAGGGAGTAAATGACAAACGGGCTGCACAAATGAGAAAAAGGCACCCTGGTGGTCACAACTTAGCAAATTTGATACAATCATCCTAAAATGCAATGACCTGACCTGAACGAGTTTCATCGGGCATCCTCACACGGTGTGACACGAACCTCCCGATCGAACAAAGGCACAAGGGAGAAAACAGAAAACTGGTCGCATGAATGAGCACAAGGCACCTGGGCAGTCATAACTTTGCAAATCTGTTACAGCTACCCTCAAACAAAATGACCCCACCCGAACGAATTTCATTCGATAGCCTCACACGATGCAACACGGTGCGCCCAACTGAATGAAGGCACAAGGGAGAAAAAAACATACAAGGTGCAAGAACGTGCACAAGTCACCCGGGCGGTCACAACTTAGAAAATTTCATATCGTCGCCCTCAAACTAGATGACCCGACCTGAACGCATTTCATTGGGCACCCTCGCACGATGCGCCCAACCGAATGAAGGCACAAGGGACCAAATGGCAAATGGGCCACTCAAACGTGTACAAGGCACCCAAGTGGTCACAACTTAGCAAACCTGATATGGCCTCCCTCAAACGAGACAACCTGACCCGAATGCATTTCATCGGGTGCCCTCATACGACGAAACATGACCCATCTGATAGAACGATGGCAGAAGGGAGAAAATGGAAAATGGGCCACATGAACGTGCACAAGGAAGTCGGAAAGTCACAACATAGAAAATTTGATAGGGCGAAATGACCAGACCCGAACACGTTTCATCAGGCGCCCTCACGCGGTGTGACATAGCATGCTTGAATGAATGAAGGCACAAGGAAGAAAATGGAAAACAAGCCGCATGAATGTGCACAAGGCACATGGGCGGTCACAACTTATCAAATTTGATACAGTCGCCCTCCAACCAAACGACCAGAGCCGAATGCATTTCATTGGGTGCCCTCACACGGCGCAATGGGGCACGCCCAACCAAACAAAGGCACAATGGAGTAAATGGAAAATAGGCCACACGAACGAGCACAAGGCACTCAGATATTCACAACTTAGAAAATTTGATACGGTCACCCTTAAATGCAACGACCTAACCCGAATGAATTTCATCGTGTGTCCTCACACAGTGCGACACGACCCTCCCGACCGAACAAAGGCACTAGGGAGCAAATGGAAAATTTGCCGCACGGATGAGCACAAGGCACCCAGGTAGTCATAAGTTTTCAAATTTGATATGGCTGCCTCAAATGAAATGACCCGACACGAACAAGTTTCATTGGGCAACACTAGTACATTTGGCAGAAATTCTGACACTTTAGTTCGGACACTTTTGACCAAATGTTGGAAATTTCCCCAAATTTTATCAATTTTTCAAATCTTGCCCACAACTGTCGCTATACCAACGTTTGGAGACACGTGTCGGTATTGTGACACTTAGAGGTAACTGTTGGTCTTGTGACATTTGGAGAAAATCATCAGAATTACGACGGATTGGACACAAGTGTTGGTCTTACAACACATAGAGCTAAGTGTCACTATTGTGACATTTAGAGCAAAGCATCGGAATTGCGACGCTTTGGGTGAAGGTGTTGGTCTTGCGACGGATTGGTAGAAAATCTCGCTATTGCGACGTTTAGATAAGGCATCAGTCTTGTGACACTTAGAGGTCAGTGTCGCTATTGCGACGTTTGGATAGGGTGTTTGGTAAGGGGTCAATCTTCCAATGCTTGGATAAAAATTTAAAAAAAAAATCTGCCAAATGTACTAGTTTGAATGTATATACTCTACCCTGAGTCAATTTTTCATTTAGAGTAGAATTTTAAGTTCCATATAACATATTTATTCTTGCAAGTCTTAGATAATTCTCAATCATTTTGGAAGAAGTACGCACTTTATGCAGATGACAACTCTTCACACTACCTCCTTTTCTTTACTTATTTTAGTGTTTGTATTATTTACTCAAGAAGACTAGTTTCCTTTTTAAATTCTTATTGAAGTCCTTAAAAGATCCATCCTCATCATTCTTCTGTAGTGAAACAAGCACAAAAGAAAATATTTTTTTATAACATAGATGCATACAAGTTTTTAGATAACAAGAACAAGTGTCGGTATTGCGACAGTTATAACATCATGTGTCGGTATTGTGATAGTTGTGTCAAGTGTCGGTATTGTGACATTTATAAGGAGGCAAGTGTTGTTAGTGTTTACAAACAATCTTAGGGTTTAGGGTTTGGGAGTTATTTTTGGTGATCATGTCTTGTCCTGTGAGGCTGCCCAACGCAAAACACATTCGTATGGGTCATTTCGTTCGAGGGTGCCCGTATCAGTTTTTCTAAGTTGTGACCGCCTGGGTGCCTTGTCCACATTCGGGTGGCCTGTTTTTTGTTTTCTCCCTTGTGGCATCATTTGGTTGGGCGCATCGTGTCGCACTGTGTGAGGTCACCCGACCGGGAGCGTTCGGGTCAGGCTATTTCGTTCGAGGGTGCCCATATCAGTTTGGCTAAATTGTGACCACCCGGGTGCCTTGTGCACGTTTGGGCAGACCATTTGCCATTTTCTCCCTTGTGGCATTGTTCGATCGGGCGTGTCGTGTCGCGCCGTGTGAGGTCGCCTGACCGGGCGTGTTTCGGTCGGGCTATTTCATTAGAGGGTTCCCGTATGAGTTTTGCTAAGTTGTGACTGCTCGGGTGCCTTGTGCATGTTCGGGCGAGCTATTTTCCATTTGCTCCTTTGTGGCATCGTTCATTCAATTGCACCGTGTGAAGTCACCCGACCGGGCACGTTTGGGTTGGGCTGTTTCGTTCGAGGGCACCCATATCAAATTTGCTAAGTTGTGATCGCTCAGGTGCCTTATGCATGTTCGAGCTACCTATTTTCCATTTGTTCCCTTGTCACATCATTTGGTCAAGCGCGCTGTGTTGTGCCGTGTGAGGGTGCCGGAACATAAGTGTTTGAGTCGTGCCATTTCGCTCGAGGGCACCCGTATCAGTTTTGCTAAGTTGTGACCGCTCGGGTTCCTTGTGCACATTTGGGCAGCCCATTTTCTATTTTCTCCCTTGTGGCATTGTTCGTTTGGGCATGCCCTGTTGTGCCATGTGAGGTCGCCCGACCGGACGCATTTGGGTCGAGTTGTTTCAATCGAGGGTGCCTTTGGGTCGCATTTGGGGCGTGTTTGGGTCAAGTTCTTTTTCTAAGTTGTGACCGCCGAGGTGCCTTGTCCATGTTCATGCAACCCATTTGCCATTTGATCCCTTGTGGCATCATTTGGTTGGATGCGTCGTGTCGCGCCGTGTGAGGTTCCCCAACCAGGAGCGTTCAGGTCAGGTCGTTTCATTCGAGTGTGCCCGTATTAGTTTTGCTAAGTTGTGACCACACGGGTGCCGTGTACTTCATGTTCAAGTGACCTGTTTGTCATTTTCTCTCTTGTGGCATCGTTCGTTAGGGCACGCCGTGTTGCACCATGTGAGGTCGCCCGAACAAGCGTGTTTGGGTCAGGCTGTTTTGTTCAAGGGTGCTCGTATCAGGTTTGCTAAGTTATGACTGCCTGGGTGCCTTGTGCATGTTCGGGTGGCCCGTTTTCTATTTGTTCCCCTCTGGCATTGTTCGGTCGGGTGCGTCATGTTGCGCCGTGTGAGGGAACCCAACCAAGCGCATTCAGGTCGGGACATTTCATTCAAGGCCGCCCGTATCAGTTTTGCTAAATTGTGACCACTCGAGTGCCTTGTGCATGTTCGGGCGGCCCGTTTGCTATTTGCTCCCTTGTGTCATCGTTTGATCAGGCACATCGTGTGGCGATGGGCGAGGTCACCCAACCGAGCATGTTCACGTTGGTCCATTTCATTAGAGGGCTCTTGTATTAGTTTTTCTAAGTTGTGACCACCTGGGTGCCTTGTGCACCTTCGGGCGGCCAATTTTCCATTTTCTCACTTGTGGCATCATTCGTTCAAGTGTGCTGTGTTGCGCCGTGTGAGGTCACCCAACCGAGCGCGTTAAGGTCAGGTCGTTTCATTCGAGGGTGCCCATATCATTTTTGCTAAGTTTTTACCACCCGAGTGCCTTTTGCATGTTCGGGTGGCCCGTTTTCCATTTGTTCCCTTGTGGCATTGTTCGGTCAGGCGCGCCATGTGAGGGCACCTGACCAAATGTGTTCGGGTCAGGTCGTTTCGTTCAAGGGCACCCATATCATTTTTGCTAAGTAGTGACCACTCGGGTGCCTTGTGCACGTTTAGGTGGCCCATTTGCCGTCTTTTCACTTGTGGCATCATTCGGTCTGGCACGCTGTGTCGTGCCGTCTGAGGGCACCGGACCAGGCGCGTTTGGGTCAGGTTGTTTCATTCGAGGGTGCCCATATCAATTTTGCTAAGTTTTTACTGCCCAAGTGCCTTTTGCAGGTTCAGGTGGCCCATTTTCCATTTTCTCCCTTGTGGCATCATTCATTCGGGTGCGCCGTGTTGCGCCGTGTGAGGTCGCTCGACCTAGTGCGTTCAGGTCAAGTCATTTTGTTAGAGGGCGCCCGTATTAGTTTTGCTAAGTTGTGACCACCCGAGTGCCTTATGCACATTCAGGCGGACCATTTGCCATTTTCTCCCTTGTGGCATCATTCGGTCGGGCACGTCGTGTCGCGCTGTGTGAGGCCGCCCGACCAGGCACGTTCGGGTTAGGTCATTTCGTTTGAGGGCACCAGTATCAGTTTTTATAAGTTGTGACCGGTGCCTTGTGCATGTTCGTGCGGCGCGTTTGCCATTTTCTCCCTTGTGGCATCGTTCGGTCGGGCGCATCGTGTAAGGTCGCTCGACCGAACACGTTTGGGTCGGGCCGTTTCATTAGAGGGCTCCCGTATCAGTTTTGCTAATTTGTGACTGCCCATGTGCCTTGTGCACGTTCAGGTGGCCCGTTTTCCATTTTCTCCATTGTGGCATCATTTGTTCAGGTGCATCGTGTTGCATCGTGTGAGGTCGCCCGACCACGCGCCTTCAAGTTGGGCCATTTCGTTTGCGGGCACCCGTATCAGTTTTGCTAAGTTGTGACCAACTGAGTGGCTTGTGCACGTTTAGGAGGCCCATTTTTCATTTCTTCCCTTGTGGCATTGTTTGGTTGAGCACGCCGTGTTACACCATGTGAGGGCGCCCGACCAAGCATGTTCGGGTCGGACCATTTCGTTCAAGGGTGCACGTATCAGTTTTTCTAAGTTGTGACCACCCGGGTGCCTTGTGCACATTTGGGTGGCCCATTTTCCATTTATTCCCTTGTGGATTCGTTCGGTCGGGCGCGCCATGTCACGCCATGTGAGGGCACGTGACCAATCGCATTCAGGTTGAGCCATTTTTTTCAAGGGAGCCTGCATCAGTTATGCTAAGTGGTGGCTGCCCTGGTACCTTGTGCACGTTCAGGTGGCCTACTTGTCATTTTCTCCCTTGTGGCATTGTTCGTTCGAGTGTGTTGTGTTGCGTCATGTGAGGTCGCCCGACTGAGCGCGTTCGGGTCTGGCCATTTCATTAGAGGGCGCCCATATTAGTTTTTCTAAGTTCTGATCACCTAGGTGCCTTGTGCACGTTTCAGCAGCCCGTTTGCCATTTTTTCCCTTGTGGCATCGTTCGGTCGGGCATGTCGTGTTGCACCATGTGAGGTCGCCTGACCAGGCACATTCGAGTTGGGAAATTTCATTCGAGGGCGCCCGTATAAGTTTTGCTAAGTTGTGCTCACCCAGGTGCCTTGTGCACGTTCGGGTGGCCTATTTGTTGTTTTCCCCCTTGTGTCATCGTTCGGTCGGGCGCGCCATGTCGTGCCGTGTGAGGTCGCCCAACCGTCGTGTTTGGTTCGGGACATTTCCATCGAGGGCGATGGTATTAGTTTTTCTAATTTGTGACTTCCAGACGGGTGCCATCTGCACGTTTAGGTGGACCGTTTTCCATTTGGTCCATTGTGGAATCGTTCGGTTGGGGCGCCATGTCGTGCCGTGTGAGGTTGCCCGACGGGGCATGTTTGGGTCGAGCCGTTTTGTTCCACGGCACCCATATCAGTTTTGCTGAGTTGTGACCGCTCGAGTGCCTTGAGCATGTTCGGGCAGCCCATTTTCTGTTTGCTCCCTTGTGGTATCGTTCGTTCGGGCGTGTCGTGTTACGTCGTGTGAGGTCGCTCGACCGGGCGTGTTCGGTTTGGGCCGTTTTGTTCAAGGGTGCCTGTATCAATTTTGCTAAGTTGTGACCACCTGGGTGCCTTATGCACGTTCAGGCAGCCCATTTGTCATTTTCTCCCTAGTGGAATCAGTCCGTCAGGCACGCCGTGTTGAACCGTGTGAGGTCGCCCGACCGGGTGCGTTCGGGTCGAGCCATTTCATTCGAGGGCGCCCGTATCAATTTTGCTAAGTTGTGACCACCCGGGTGTCTTTTGCATTTTCATGCAGCCCGTTTACCATTTTATTCCTTGTGGAATCATTCGATCAGGCGCACCATGTTGCACCGTGTGAGGGTGCCCGACCAAGCACGTTCAGGTCAAGTCGTTTCATTCGACGGCACCCATATCAGTTTTGCTAAGTTGTGACCACTCAAGTGCCTTGTGCACATTCAGGCGGCCCATTTTCCATTTTCTCCCTTATGGCATCGTTCGTTTGGGCATGCCGTGTTGCGCCATGTGAGGTCGCCTGATCGGACGCATTTGGGTCGGGTTGTTTCGTTCTAGGGCACCCGTATCAGTTTTGCTAAGTTGTGACTGCCTGGGTGCCTTGTGCATGTTCGGGTGGACTATTTTTTATTTGCTCCCTTGTGGCATAGTTCAGTCGAGCACGCTGTGTCACACCGTGTGAGGTCACACGACTGGGCACGTTTGGGTCGGGTCGTTTCATTCGAGGGTGCCCATATCAGTTTTGCTAATTTGTGACTGCTCGGGTGCCTTGTGCATGTTCGAGTGGCCCGTTTGTTTTTTACTCCATTGTGGCATCGTTCAGTCAGGTGCACCATGTCATGCTGTGTGTGGTAGCCCGACCGGGCATGTTCGGGTCGAGCCATTTCGTTCAAGGGCGCCCGTATTAGTTTGCTAATTTTTGACTGCCTGGGTGCTTGTGCACGTACAGGTGGCCCATTTGTTGTTTTATCCATTGTTGCATCATTCGTTCAGGCGTGCCATGTCACGCTATGTGAGTTCTCCCAAATGGGGGTGCTCAAGTCGAGTCGTTTCTTTCGAGGGCACCGGTATTCGTTTTGCTAAGTTTTGACCACCGGTTGGGTGCCTTGTTCACGTGACTGTCGGCCGAGTGCCTTGTGCACGTTCTCATGAATGTGGGACACTCGAACTTAAGATTGTCTGGAGTAGTCATGAGGTGCATTCTGGTTATTAAGACTTCATCATATGGCCATTCTCTGGACTTAAATTGTGTGACAACACTGTGGCTAAGTTTGAAACTGGAGATTGAACATACATTTGGTTTGATTGCAATAGACATTTTCATAAATAAATGTAAATCAATGGCTAATAAATACTATAAATTAATAAATAAAGAATACATGGAAACAAGCAACAATACTCACAAAATTTTTACATTGAGACGCAAAGAATAAGAAACTAATGTGCACAAACAAAGACCAATGAAACTATCATCTTAAACCCTAACCCCTTAAACAATAATTCCCAACCCCTAACCCATTTAACCCCCTAAAACTCTAAACCCATAACCCATTTAACCCCTAAACCATAAAACTATAAACCCTTAACCCCTAACCCATAAACCCTTAAACCCTAACCCATTTAACCCCCTAAACCCCTAGTAAACCCCTAACCCCGTCCAAGGAAACACGTTCGTACGGGTCGGGTCGAGTCATGTGATGGCACTCAAGGAAACACGTTCGGGTGAGTCATCAACTTGTATAGGAGATCCTTGACGACTTAAATTTTTCCTTTGCTTGAATATTAATCTCCTATCAATCTCCTATACAAGTTGATCATCTTTCCACATAAATTAATATTTATGCCCAAACATCATTTTCAAGGACTCCCCTTTTCTACTCTATAATTTTCACATGCCCATTGGCTCTCTTTCCTTGCAATGAATTTATGGTAATGGTAGGGTATATTTTCTTCTCAACTCCTAGCATAGGCTTAAAAAATATTTTTATCTAGCATTCCCATATCTCTAGAGGATCATTCATTATGTCTCCATTCCTTTTCACCCAAAAATATTCGTGGGTGTCCCAATGGGCCAAAAATTTTAACATGGCCATGAATACATCAATTTATTCACCTAAATGGAATATCATAATAATCTAAAAATTGGTTAGTTCCATATCTACACAACTTAGCTAAAATTTTGGTGGTCTAAGATTTTGTTCTTTCATTCATTTTAATGAACTTCTCTAGAGTGTCCCCAATAAGTATGAAAGTTCTCCCCTTACAAATTCAACAAGAAGTGAAAGGAGCTTTACCTGAATAGCTTATAAAATCTATTTTTCCTTGAGAGGGTCATAATAGGGTCACCATTATTTTAATGACATGTAAGTATTACTTGAGAACCAATTCTATTTTTGGATGAATTCCACATCCTTACTAGACATGAAAGTAATTAAAAAATGTCTATCCCTTTTCTAATAAGTGGAAGAATGAACTATAACCCAACACCGATGTCCAATGCCTATTTATTCATTAACTCATAAAAGTCTTTGATATATGTCTCATATATCAATTTTTCACAAGTAGCATTAATGTAGTATTTCATCCATGTGAACATATTCCATGAAAATTATCATTAAAATATCTTATTTCATCTTCATATCTTTAACTTTAATCCTTCTAATCCTATTTCTAGTACCAAGCTTTTCCCTTTTGTTATTTTCCCAAGAACCCTACCCCACCTCGTAAATACCACATAGTGATGTTTCCAAAAATTTAGATCTCCTTCATGTAATAGAAACCTCTATCCATTATAAGTTCTTAAAGTTAAAAGGTTTGATTAAACACACAAAAGAGTATAAGGAATCTTATGGGGTGATATTAATAAGGGAACTAAAAGCTTTTATTCAAAACCTTAATGCCATGTTTAAGGGAAATAAGCGAATTATATAACATGTTTAAATCAAACCTAAGTTGGCATTTGAAAGGTTTTAATGCCTATTTATATGGTGGAGCATTACCGCCATAAACTATGGTTTTAATAGGCATTTCAAATGAATTACAAAGGTTCCAGATTAATCATTACGGGCCTTTCAAAATTTTACATTAATCACTATAGCTACCCCTACATGTAATCAATACTACAACTCCTTTCCTTTTCTAATCGACTCAAACCCTACTGGATATACACCTCCTATTGCAAATAACCACCCGTCACGCAAAAAAATCCAGAAAGCAGGCCCTTGCTGCAAAGAACCACCCGTCACGCAAGAAACTCGAGAAAGCAGGCCCTTCCTCCATCAACAGAAAAAATGGTATGGCCAAATGGAATTTTGCCAGATTTTGAAAAGTAATTTTACCATTTAAAATTCCCAGGTTTTGAAACAGAGCAATAAATTGGGCTAGTCGTTTTCCTTGAATAGGGCATGCTTGTAGATTTAGTTTTGTTTTTAATACAAGTCAATGTAAGACATAACAAATTCCCCAAACCTCAATCTCTAACATTCTTTCCATAAAATTTGGCAGTCGATTTCCATCATCACAATTTGGTATTTACAAGAAGAAAAATTGATCACCATTTCCTACCATTTTCCTTCAAACAATATTAAGCACATGCAGTCATCATCCGACTTTGATAGATCCATCGGAAAAGAAGACTAAGAAAGACATGCTTCAACAAATATCATATATTCCATACACACTCAATACAATACCACCATAGCTTCAGTATGGACGGCTATAATATACATTAAAAAGCGGGGTTTGTATGACTAAAAACCCTACAATCTGTAAGTTCAATATATATATGAAACCAAACCACAACACACCAATATTTAGTGCCTTAAAACTAGGATCAGATCAAAATCTGGCTACAGCTATCATTGAATGTAGACAAGTATGCGAGAGAATTTCTATTTTTATTTTAAGCTGGTGAAGCCATCTTCGTGCTTTTTAGGCAGCATCCACTTTCTCATTATATCTTGGGAGTTCTGCAAGAGACACCTAGTCACACTGGGGTCAAACCCAGTTCACCTTTTCATGTTGATTAGCCTCCAATCTGTACAATTTTACCTGGAGAGATTTAACATATCCAATAGTCTTATTAAGGACAAAAGTAGTGTCCATGTAATCTTCACCAAATATTATATTTCTCAGAAGTTGGACCATTCCTTTAATTATCTCTTTTTTGGATTTCCTGGCAGAAGCAGATTTCCCTGAAAGAGATTTATGTGACTGTCTACATCTAAGTGCGCTATTCTTTGTACTTCCCTCAGTCAGCATGCTAACAAAACTCAATGCACATATATTCTTGTTGTTGCATTCATTCTCATTGGAATTTTTGCAATTCTTGGTTTGGATGTCCACTTCCTAGGACGAAGTGACCAGAAGGGAGTTATCAAAAAAAAAACAATTGTCATTTATGCTAGACTCGCCAACCGATTCTTCAATAATAGCAGGTCCAAAGTCTGCCTCCTCTTCTTTATGTTCTTGTTGATTAATACCTATTTTCTTGGTAGAAATCCTAGCACTGGTATCATCCCTAACTTTTGTACATGCCTTTTTATTTCCACTATATTCACTTGGTGAGTGACCAATGCTACTCTCCTGACCAGTGCTACTCTCCTCTTCATCAGAACTCAAAAGAGCGTCTAAGTATGGAGTGTTTTCATGTAGCTGAGTCTGAAATCTCCATATTTTCCTTTGTTTAATACATCACAGCTCACAAAAATTTCATCATCATTCTCAACCACAAGAAAATCAATAAACTCACCCCCGTAGCTGTCCAGGGCTGTCATGCACAATTGACTCAATACCATATTTGGCATAGTTGTAAAAGATGAGGGAATAGTTTCCCTATACCATGGAAAAATAATATCCCAGAGGCCTGATGTTCCTGCAGTGAGTACTTTAGAAATTTCATTTTTCTCCATGGCCATATTTTCAGGTTTGGTCTCTTTATTTTCCTTGCCATTGCTGAGAAAAATCTCCGAAAAGCTATATACTAGTGCAGGGTGAAAGTTAAACCCACATATATTCATATTATAGTCACACATGAACATAATATTGTAATAATCAGGTGCTTGTAATTGTAAAGTATCAAGAAAAATAATTTGTGATAATTTATCAGCACAATCACCACCCCAAACATTGGCACAATTTCTACGTGGCATGGATGATACATATCCCTTGACAAGAGTTATACATTCAGCATAAGGGCCAGATAAGTTAGCCATGTGGATATAATTATAGCTAGTGCTAAACCTCAATCTCCGACATGCTTTCCATAAAATTTGGCAGTTGATTTCGATCATCACAATTTGGTATTTACAAGAAGAAAATTTGATCAAAATTTCCTACCATTTTCCTTCAAACAATATTAAGCACATGCATTCATCATCTGACTTTGATAGATCCATCGAAAAATAAGACCAAGAAATGCATGCTTCGATAAATATCATATATTCCATACACACTCAATACAATACCACTAGAGCTTCAGTAAGGATGGGTGCAATATACATTAAAAATCAGTGTTTCTATGACTAAAAACCCTACAATTTTTATGTTAAATATATATATGAAACCAAACCACAGAACACCAATATTTAGTGCCTTAAAACTAGGATCAAATCAAAATCTGGCTACAGCTATCATTGAATGTAGACAAGTATGCGAGAGAATTTCTATTTTTATTTTAAGATGGTGAAGCCATCTTCGTGCATTTTAGGCAGCATCCACTTTCTCATTATATCTTGGGAGTTCTGCAAGAGACACCTAGTCACACTAGGGTCAAATCGAGTTCAGCTTTTCTTTCTAATTAGCCTCCAATCTGTTCACTTTTACCTGGAGAGATTTAACATATCTAATAGTCTTATTAAGGACAATAGCAGTGTCCATGTAATTTTCACCAGAGATTATATTTCTCAGAAGTTGGAACATTCCTTTAATTCTCTCCTTTTTGGATTTCTTGGCAGAAGCATATTTCCCTGAACGAGATTTATGTGAATTTTTGCATCTAAGTGCACTATTTTTTGTACTTCCCTCAGTCAGCATGCTAACAAGACTCAAAGCATATATATTCTTGTTGTTGCATTCATTCTCATTGTCATTTTTTCAATTCTTGGTTTTGATGTCCACTTCCTGGGTCAGAGTGACTAGAAGGGAGTTATGAAACAAAAAAAAGTTGTCATTTATGCTAGACTCACCAACCGATTCTTCAATAATAGTAGGTCCAAAGTCTACCTCGTCTTCTTTATCTTCCTGTTGATTAATACATGTTTTCTTGGTAGAAATCCTAGCACTAGTATCATCCCTAACTTTTGTACATTCATTTTTATTTCCACTATATTCGCTTGGTGAGTGACCAGTGCTACTCTCCTAACCAGTGCTACTCTCCTCTTCATCAGAACTCGAAAGAGCATCTAAGTCTGCAGTGTTTTCATGTAGCCGAGTCTGAGAATCTCTATATTTTCCTTTGCTTAATACATCATAGCTCACATGAATTTCATCTTCATTTTCAACCACAGGACAAGCAATAAACTCACCCCCATAGTTTTCTAGGGCTGTCATGCACAATTGACTCAGTCCCATATTTGGTATAGTTGTAAAATATGAAGGAATAGTTTCCCTGTACCATGGAAAATTAACATCCCAGAGGCCTGATGTTCCTATAGCCAGTACTTCAGGAATTGTGTTTTTCTCCATGGCCATGTTTTCAGGGTTGGTCTCTTTCTTTTCCTTGCCATTGTTGGGAAAAATCTCCGAAAAGATCTGTACTAGTGTAGGGTGAAAATTAAACCCAAATTTGTTCATATTATAGTCACACATGAACATACTATTGTAATAATCAAGTGCTTATAATTGGAAAGTATCAAGAAATCTAATTTATGATAATTTATCAGCACAATCACCACCCCAAACATCGACACAATTTCCACGTGGCATGGATGATACATATCCCTTGACATGAGTTATACATTCAGCATAAGGGCCAGATAAGTTAGCCATGTGGATATAATTATAGCTTGCTTCCATCCCAATAGTCAATGCTACATCAAGGCTACCCTTTTGAATACTCTCATTCGAATTGAGATGATAATATTGAGAACATTTTAATAAAGTTCCTTCATATTGGGTTGTCTGGCACAAGGGCTTCAAATTCATAGTGTTTGGGTAACCAGAGTCTAATAAAAACAATGGAATTTTAGTCTCTGAGCATGAATGCCCTAGTATCTGACTAACTATGTCCAAATATGGTCCTGTCATGTTCTGGTTCTCCATTCAGAAAACTATGTATACGTCTTGAAAAATCAAATCCACGAGCCTGCAACAGTACGCTATCACTATAATTATGTAGTCTGGCCATGGTCAGGTTACACATATCATAGTTTCCACCTGCTATACCTTAACCACTCAGTCCAAGTCATCTAATCTGTATTTTCATGATTTCCGTGGCCTTGACTACATAGTTTTTGGAGACCTGAAAACTCTAGATGTGAAATGGACTTGGACTTCTACGTAACAGCTTGAAAATTATAATCCTTCCAATATTGCAAAATCTCGAAGCAGGAAATGATTCTAGCTATCATGATCCCATTACTCTTTCTACGGCCACTTTCACATCTTAATGCACAGGATTCCCTCAGGCTTGATGTTGTTCGCCATGACATTTATACCAAACCGATGCTGTTGTGAAATGACTTTGTTTCATATAAATATTAGGTGTTGTTCTTGTCATAAAAAAACCCTATATGAATTTACCTTGTCAACGGTTAGAGTGCTTTCAATTTGAAAACATACCTCATGTATGCGTTGAATTGACAAAATGATACAAATTACAGTGAAAAAACATAGTGATCCTATAGTTGTCAACATGTGATAGTAATTCTCATTGGAATCTCATTGTGCATAGGTACAACAACTCAGGCAATCTCAGTCAAGGAATTATTAGACTTATTATTTTTCGTTTTTTTTTTCAAGTTAGATATTGTTTTCAAGTTTTCAAATTTCTAATTTTATTGCAATGTGGTAGACTGATCAGGATAGTACATGAACAACCCCGAGACAGGATGATTGTGGAATGGGGCCAGCAGAAGAAAATGTAAAGTGCCAACATTTCTCTATATTCAGGTATTTTATTTATTTAAATAATTGAAATAATATTAATTTTTTTCAAATATGCAGACACCTAGCTATGGTATGCCTAATGATTCCCTCTACGAGGAAGAGCTTTATTCATCCCCATGTCCATTGTTGTTGCTGCGAAAAAGGCGCGAAAAGAAACGTTGGAATTTGAGCATTTGGTAGATGCTTCGCCTCAAACACCTGAAATAGCAATGAGGATAACACAACTTATGACCCAGCTAGAAACATCTAAGGTAATAATAAAAAATCAAAAGGATATTTTTTTTGTTCTGCATGAGATGAATTTTGATAGTGTGATTTTTAATTTTTACATTAACTAAACTAACAAAAAAATTATTTTGTATGTAGCGTTATCTGACACCTTCTACACTCGGTGTTGGTGATAGTGGGACACAAGGGAAATATATTTCTGAGCCACCCTCTCGTACACCCTATACGCCTTTAGGTAGCAGCTGAGAGACGTACCCTGCCCAAGAAGACACCCAGCCAACCGCTAAATATGTTGGCAGTGATGAGGCTGATACGACCAACTATATTATTGTGTTTCCTGGAGCTACACGTGTCAGCTCCACGGGGACCATTAATGGCACGTTTTTGGTGAATGATTAAGCTGTCCCATAAAGCACGTACAACTCGTAGGTAATTTTTAATATTTTAACTATTTCATGTACTCTATCTGAAACATATTTTATCATGATTTTTATTTTTAAATTAATGATAATATATTTTTTCTGTGTAGGAAACAATGAGATCTACAAGTTTTTGGAGAGCCATGTGTTGGTAATTTTTGACCCAACCATATGCACAAGGTGGAATTCCCAGAATTTCAACCTGAAAAAAGAACTTCTAGATTATCTAGAAGCCCTTTTTGGGGTGGGCACATTTGATAGAACAATAGTGGCTCGGGTAGCTGGAAAATATTTGAAATATACCAGGGACACCTATAGAACGCAATTGCAATTTAACCCTAGATACGAGTGTCCTCTCATAGTTCCAAAGAGTGATTGCAAAGCACTCATCCATGACAGAAAAGAGAAAAGGGCAAAGAAAGAAGGAAAAATGCCAACTAGACCCGTAAGGTAAATTACAACTTTAATTCAATAGCATTAATTTTCTCTATGTCTAAAATAAAATTGTGCTACGTCATATCTAACTTGAATATTTTGATGATAGGTTGTCTGACACCTCGAAGGCAACCAAAGCTAGGATTGAAAAAGAGGGCAATCACAAGCTAGGCCAGGGTGGCTACTTGAAATTAGTCGCAAGAATTGTAAGCAGCTAAACATCTTATGATTAATTGTGTTTCCTTCCAACATTTTTGTAATCCCATCAAATAACATTAAAAATACACAATCATATGTAATTTAGGGTGATGACTTTGGAACAGAAACTAATTTTGAGGATAAGAAGATCACTTTCCGTTGTATCTATGAAGCCGTAGTTGAATATCGTAGAAGCTTGGGATAGGTCCCAAGATCCGAATGCCTGATAAGGTAAAATGTTAACCTTTCAATATGTTTGTTTTCGTCCATAAATTTAATGTCTAACAACTTTGTTTAAATTAGGGGAGAAACAATTTCAACGAGCCAAATAACCTAGTTGTAGAGCAGTGTGTTGAGAGTGAAATATTTCCAGAAGAACATGTTCCTAATGTGCAACCTGATCATTGTAGTGGGGGCCAAGAAAAAAATGCTACTATCAGCGAGGACCATGATGGTAATTAATATCCACTCATAATTTTTTCTAATTATAACTTGATGGTTGTCCTTATAATGTTTTTTGTTTAAATGACAGAGAATGTTGTACTTGAGGATCTCACCAACAGAGAGGAAGATAGGGCAACGGTCCCAATGGTGAGAACTGGTGCACTAGGTAAATAATCTCATTGCAAATTTTTTTATTAATATTACCGAACTAGTTCAATGATATTTAAAAACTGACAATTAAAATTTAATATTATCTGTTTTTGTAGGCGATGCCCCGTCACTGGATGAGACCAGACATCGTGACTACACAACTAGGTCAGCAGTGTGGGAAAGGCATGAAATAGGAGTAGAGCATGATGATGTTGATGGCGTAATTAGAAGCTTTAGAAATAGGAAGAAGAAAAAGAAAATTTAATAATGTAAAATATTGTATTATTATAATATAAACGTTACCATTACCTGGAATGTTTTTTGTGTTATATAAAAACTCATTTATCTATTTTTATGTCAAGCACTAATTTTAATGTTTCCTTGCATAATTTTTGTTGCATTTTTTATTATTATTTATTGAATATATATATTTTTTTTCTGCTCATGAAAGTAAAAAATGAAATATAGATTTCGTATTGGGGAGTTAAGAGTGATGTGAGGGGGGGAGGGGCCATAAGAGCTTCCACCTTCACGTGGTTGACCCTGTTTAGTAGAGAACAATTTAATCTTGGATCAAACCTCCCTCGATCCAACGTAACAACAAAAAAGTCATTGTTGACTTAGTTGCTACTCTTTCAGATTGTGGGAGGCTTGTTCCAAGTTCAGGCGACTCCAATAAATTCTTCTTGAAATGAAGAGGAGCTTATTCAAGTATGTTTTGACATTTTCAACATATGTTATAACATTATCATAAGAATGCATCTTAGAGTAAAAAATACTACATCCATTACTTTTATTTATTGTATAGATAATTATGGATTTTGAATGACTTGGCAGCGCAGGTACAAATCCTCTTGCATCATGAGCAATACAAATTGTCAACCAAGGTCATGTCCAGGATATTGTTTCTTGTGCACTTGACCAGGTTCATAGTGTCACATTTTGTAAGTTCGTTTACAGTTCATAATTCAATATTAAGCTTGTTCATGATTATTATCTAGTTTTTTGTATGTTTTTTTCATCTATTTTATTGTGAGCAACTCTGCATGTTTCTTGTTGTTCACTATGATTTCTCCATTTACCACTGCCAGGATGAATCTCACTTTATTTTCCAATTTCAGAAAATCAAGCTGAAGGTTGTACAATTGGACTTTCTTTCTCTTTTCATAGAATTCAAGATGGATATGATAAAAGTGCTCCAAAACTTGCTTAGGGGTCTCATATTTATGATTCATTCCCTTTGAGCCAAAAAGATGCATGTTACTTGTACTGATTGTAGTAGTCATTTTGAATTTCCTTAAAAGGCCCTCTTGAAGTGAAATATTCATATTCTCTTTAGAAAATGACAAATCCAAATGGACCCTGGTATTAGTATTGTATTCCTTATAGTGCCTTATGAATGGTTCTTTAATCTTATCATTCCCATTCATCAATGCTTCCAAAAATTCCTTGTAATCCTGAGTCCACTTGCGAACATGAAACTCTATAATTCATAATGTTGTCTCATTAATTTCCTCTATGATGCCACTAATCGTGTAAGACACACAATTATCCTTTATATTTTTTCATTCAATTGTACCCTTAAAACCCTTGTACCAAGGTGCCAAGCGAATGGTGTATTGTCCAGTGCTCCGGGATGTTGAAATGTCCCTTAATCCTAGGCTAATCAATATATCATAATAAAGTGATAAAAAATATGCATATCGTAGTATAGGCTTAGATCATATCCAGATCCATAAGCTTATATAGTTTATATGAGGATAGTGTTTCCATAATCTACATTATCTCATATTGGTCTTTTATAAAAAGTACGTTTCAATGTTACTCTAGTGTATACTACAATGTCCATATTCATCATACAGGTTAAAGATAAAGTAATAGCATACAATATTATACCTAATAGATCATCTTGTATTTCAAGAGCTAATGTGGACACCGATGTAATGTAAGGTCAATAATGAGATATGCTTGTTCCTATTCTAGCTCGATATCATTGAATACGCTCTTTCCAGCTTTGATTAGTGAAAAGAGTTGGATTAGCTTAAGCTGAGTAATTTATTCACCCTTATCTCTCTTCTATGATTCCCATGTATTAGTTACAATGATAACAGTTATATGGAACTAAAAGGAGATTGGTATATATAAGAGACCATATCATACCTATGATTCCCATCTTAAGCTTAGTAACTATCACTATATCACCTTACTTAAGCTAGTAGTAAGCTTTATTGAATCTATAAGCTTATTGATTTCACTATGCTTTTAGTACTAATGAATCAAGTCCATTGAATCAGTGACCAAGATTTTCTTGATGTAACTACACGTAATGGAATAACACATATTCGTATAAACATGATATCCTTAATACAAGTCTTAGATTACAGTGTCCAGGAACTCCATATTCAAGCTAATCTCCTTGTTATGACATAATGATCTGTGGTTCCCTATTCATTTCATACCTTATTAACACTGACCGAAATCATAGTAATAAGTACATAGCCTTACTAGCTCTATTCCAACATGTGTATCTTATAAACCTTAAGTAAAAACATAGTTTGATTGTTAATGTTTATATAATAACTAATCTTGTATGATTGGTTAAGCTTACCAATGATATGAGTGTACCATTACACAAGCCATAGTAAAATTCTCCCTTTTGCCTTCGTTTCGTCAGGCGCGCCGTGTCGTTTCATTTGAGGGCACCCACCCAAACCTGTTCGGGTCGAGTTGTTTCGGTTGAGGGCACCCGCCAAAAGGCGTTCGGGCATGGTTCTTAGAGCCACCCAACCAGTAAAATTTATTATATGTCGTGTTGCTACATATGCACATATTGACAGTAAAGAGAGATTTTAGTTCATGAGCATGTGGCGTGGGAACAAAACCTATGTAATCCCTATGTGTGGGGCTAATTAACCCTATGCCTACAATGTTTATTGTTTTCATATCAGATTGTGTGGGGGTATATAGCTCGTAGCCATATCACATGGACCCCATTCACTTATGAAGGTTCCGCAAACTCTGCCCCCAATTTGGTTGATCTTGCTCAGCTTGAAAATTTTGAATTTTCATTGATGATTTATTTTCCTCTTGCTCGAATGCAAAGGAAGATGAATTTCATCTTTTTCCTCCATAATTTCCACATTTTACATCTATTGTATCTATTCATCTATGCTCATTTGGAATCACCACAAGTTGTACCTTTTTTTCTTGCAATGGATTCTTGATGTTGATCTCAACGAGATTTTTCCTCCTCAAAAAAGATATCCTGGTTGTAAGCATGGTTGTGGTATGTTTATATTCAGATGAAAAATACAAATTTTAGCCCTTTATATGCTAGGGGTTACCTTGATATTAACGGTGGTGTATTCATACTCCTTCTGAATAACCAATAAAGGGTCAAGGAAATTGACCAATATGTTGTCAAGTTTTATCTTATCCATCTATGGGGCAAGCTTCTTTTCGGATAACTCCACTGCTTTTGATCTCAATTCTTCTAATTTCTTCCTTCTCTCACATGATACCTAAGCCTTTGCCTTTCTCTTCCCTTCTAATTCCATAATAGTTTCATAGTGATGCCAGCCAAATTATTTGGAAAGCCTTAATGGAAATTGAATGTTGCTCCTTTTGAACCAGAGTTAAGATGTTCAAGGAATATTAGCTTCTAGTAGTGTAACTCAGATTATAGAATCAAAAAGATATCTTAATGAGCAACTATTTAATACATGAGACTCACTCATATATTGAGTCAAGTCATATGGATGATAGGGTCATTTTTAGGAATACCAGGGATCCCACAAGTTATATATGTGTAGACCAACAACTTCTTCTTCTCTTCATACCTTTAGGCGCAAGGAATAGAGAATCAAAGCCGCATCTTCCATAAAAAATTACCTCCTTCATAAATCAGTAAACAAAAAGGGTCATCAAACAAAAAACCTCAATAGATGTATGGCTCAACCATAGCTCCATATGAATATAGGGAAGGTGATTTTGTATAATCATCAGGCCACTTGTAACATGTCTCTTTTCTGTTATGGACTCTTAGGTCAATGTGACAAAATCATCAATCAGCTGCTATGGCTTGCCTTCTGCAAGAAGAGTCGTCAAGATATAATTCCATGGATTCTCTAGCTCCACTTGAAGCCTTGCATTATTTGATTAGAATTGTGAAGATGAGGGTTTATATGGAGAGCCAGAATTAGGGTCTTCTCTATTTCTTATTTCAATACATTATCCATGGGCTGATGAAAAGGCTTGATTCAAGAAGCCATTTATGAGATCTCAATAGAGAAAAGGGTATCATAGATCTTCTTGGTTTCTGATAGTTCCTATTGATGAAGACTGATTCAAATGTGGTAGAGAAATTGAGTTAATATTACAAAGGGATAGGCTGAAGAATCTGACAACACTTGTTGTAAACTGGGATCATAGACATGGTGAACATTCAATGTTTCTTTTACAAGAATTCAAGATGATGACTTATGATTTGGGTAACATCTGAGCACAATTCTTTTGCCATTTCATAAGTACCAGCCTTAACACTATTCAAAATCCTTACTGTAGTAACATAAAGTAGAAATTTCAGCTTTACAAACTCACTCTATTAGAATTTCGAATTGTTTATTGACAAAACATTGTTCAGAAGTAAAATTATCTCTTAGAGCCGCATCCACTTTTATTGAGACCTAAATAAAACGTTGTGTGAATCCCTTTTGCCTTAAAATGATAACGTGTTATGATTCCCAATACTTTAGTCTGGAATAATCATACAATCTTACCATACTTCCGGATTTGAGTCAGAGAGAAATTTCATTGATAGGGATCTTAATGATGTTCCAGATATTCAGATATTAGATCTCCAAAATATTTCATAGTACTTAAGCAAGGGAGATTATAACATATTATACCTTAATTTATAATGAAGCCCTTGATGTGACATATGTGTGCAAAAATACCTTTGTCCCTAGTCTTCTTGTTCATGATTGTGCCTTGATATGAGCAATATGACACATCATAAATCAGTGACTATAAGAACCATTGTGATCCTTTAAAATTTTAAAAATTTAGAGGTCAGACTACTGAAACACGGTTTCCAACTCACTTTGTTTAAGGAGGCCAAGAATTCACATTGTCTCAGACATATTTAAATTTTAAATTGTTGAGAATTCTCCCCTAATTAAGGGTTAATCAATACCGCAACAATTATTCACCTACAATCTCACCTTAGTGACATCCATAGGGTCGCATGCATATACATGCTTCAAGGAAGCCTTGAGTAGTATATTAAGGAAAGTCTCTAGGTCAATATCAAGAGAGTATTTTCTGAATCTTCCCCTGATATGAACTGACCTTGACCCGGTATAATGATATTTCAGAGATTTGTTGCAGAAGATTGGGTGGAAATTGAATTTAACCAACCTTCTTATCAACATACCATTAAATGTAATGGATCTGAGCCTCATACTGGGTTTGTGACATGGGCCAAAAGTTGTGGCTACCATCAACCATATTCAAATAAATCAAACCCCTTGATCCATGAAACAATTAGGTCTTCATTTATTTCTTTGATATTCCCGCAGAGATTCAACAAAAAAATGCTTATCATTTCATAACATAAGAGATAAACATAACTAGAAACCCCTTTCAATTATGCCTTCCCTTATATCTTCAAATATTCCTCAAGACCGAGAGAATTCGAGAGTTAAGAATCCGTTAAATGCTTGAGATAGTGTAATTCATGGTCACTTATAATCTTTGATAAAGATCTAAATTTGAAAGAGATGACAGTTGAGCATATCAAGTTGTAGGGAGAGGACAACATGGAGGATTTTCCATGAATTTAGTGGTTGCTTTCTCTGCCTTGGGCTTGCCTTTAGCTAGGCTCTGATACCATTTTAATTTTTCAGGATAACATGTTCTTTGCAAATACAGTTACTTCAGAGATATTTATTATCCTAGAATACCATTAGAAATCATATAGGTTATTATCATATACACAACAACTAAAGAAAGAACATAGATGATTGAAGAAAAAAACAAGCCAAGATAAGATAACACATGGATATGGTGAAAGCTAGGGAAGAACCCTAGGACTGAGAAAACCCTTGATCAATTATTATTATTATTCATAAACAAATGTTCAGTAGAGAGAGAGAGAGAGTAAAAGGACTTTAAAGACAACACTGACTTACCAGATAGAATATGTGACCTTAGACTGCAATTCTAAATACTGATAAGGGCTTCCTGAATTAGCCCTTTCTGGTTAGTGTTACTTGCAATTCATTAATATGCTACTAAAGGATTTCCTAAAAGCATTCTAGAATTATTCAAGCACATCATTTCTACCCAAGTAACTACTGAAGATGGTAGCTCCTGGTTGGGGTAAGATTAATACGGCAATAGCCGATACAAATGTATCCAAAAAACTCTTATAAAGTTGTAGCTTCTCTTCATAATATGTTGACCTTCCTTTGATACAAATCAGTACTTAATCCAGCTCTTAAATAGGCTTCCGCATTTCAATGCAGACCCTTCTGAGCATATACTTATAAAGGTAAGGCCTGCGACCAAATTGAGATGGTCTCCAATAGGCGCGGCCTGCTTATAAGATTACACCCATATACTTTTATTGATCCTTATGTCTACAGTTAACCTGAAATGTAACTATGATCTTCAACAGAAGATGGATCACCGAAATCAGACCACATATGTATCTAGATAAGACTCTAAGGAGCTCAACCTTCTTCCCAAGTGAATTTTCCCATCAAATAACCCTCACATTACACCAAAGAAGCCCTAAATTCTTTGATGGAGACACCCTTCTCCTGCGACCATCATATGAGAGAGATAGGATTATTTGAATGAGGAAGAAGGCTCCTCTTTATAGACAAGATGGAGGAAAGGTCGACCTTAAAATCTGAAGGCAAATTTGAAATTTTAATTTTCAATTTTTCCCACATAAGCACAATCATAACTTATAGAATTTCTTTTTGAATAAACAAGTATTTTTTTGACCAAATTTGACGATCTTTAGATTGATTTTGGTCCTCTCGAAAAGAGGGATTCAATGGAATGATTATCTTCACCAACTAAGTAGACGTGAGTGGAATTTGGCCCTAGTTGCTAATTTTTACACTATCTCCATATTTCTGACAAAATAGGCATCCTGGTTAACATCTGGATAGCCAAATATTATCCAAATGGCTTATTTGACTCTTGTAAAGCTGACTATGTGACAATGTCTATTCTATAAAAAGGAAATTCCAGCTAATCTGAATTCATTCCAAATTTACCTACCCACTTGCCAAATCATCATTTGTCTTCTAACAAGCCACATGCCAATGAGTTGGACCAACAACAAGAAGATTATTTTCAGTTGTTATCTAGTTTTTAAACATCTCAAAAACCTTAAATTACCACATTGCATGCTTATCTGTTACAAAGTAAACAAAAACCTCTATAAATATAGCTCAATGAACATGATTTTTAACTTCTAGGACATTTTGAAGGACTAGACACCCAAGAAATTGACTTTTATAAGTGCGAGATGCCTTGACATCTCTGAATATATCCTAGTTCATGATCATGAACATTAAATTTCCAATTGAGGTGATCAGATATTGATCAACATGGCCCAACCTTATAAAAGAATTCCTTTTATTGGTAATCAATGGATAGGTTTCCTCTAAAATCATCTCCAATTCTTCCAAATAGGTATAGAAGAATCACGATGTAATATAAGTCAATGTCGAACACTCATCAAGAATCATCTGGCACAATGCCATGAATGCATAATGAACAACAGCTTGAAGGTTTTGAGTACAATTAATATCACATGAAGATAACCATTCTCTTGTACATTAATCCCACATCAATCCTTGATGAAAAGTGTATTGTGGCATGCCATCTGCCAATGAAGGTATAAAGAAAACCCCACTTGTCATCTTTCCATTAAAGAAGGTCCAAATTGAATGTGCAACTATACCAATATTGATGAAAGTCCAAATAATATTAATGTAACTGGAAACGATTTTCCATTCCTGCGATGTCCCCGCTTAAGGATGACACAAACCACAAATCTTAAAAATATTATCTATGCCTACTACTAACTATAATGCAAGCCACCTTATCAAAGTTTCTTTGATAGCTGATCCTTCCCATTATCCTAGTTGGCCTACAGTCGCTCGGCATACTTCCTAGATTCATTTGATGAAAGGGCATTCCCGGAAAACGTGAATGATCATGTCCTCACTATTTTTGTACAAGGGGCATCAACCATCCCCAATCACATACCTTATTTGAAGCACATCCAAGGTTGAGATCTTTATTTCGGAACCACATAAAAAGTTTTTCCTTGGCTGGGCACTTAGATTTCCAAAGCATTTTCCTCCACCACTTTAACTCTGCAGGGACTCGAACTGCAATCACTGTGATGTATCCAAGCTTGGGGACATATTCACCAAAAGGAGACGAGCTCCACAGAATCTTGTCCTCTTTGTCAGTTAATAAAATTTGACGAGCATTCAGAGAATTTACATATGCCTTCCATGATTCATGAAAAGCTGCTTCTAATCCCAACTCCCCATCATTCATCCATCCATGTGTCCAATTGGTAGTTTTGGCTGGGTTTTTGATGTGTGCAATTTTGAACCTAGTGTTGTGATTTTGTTCAGTATATCAGTTATAAATCTACTAGGAATTAATTTCTAGGTGCTAGGTTCATAATTTAACACAAACAATAGCACCCATATACTAGAAAACAGCCCTGCAATGCTAGTATCTATTAATATTCATTCCTTTCCTTTGTGTTGGTCCAAAACTTAGGTGAAAAGAGATTCTGTTGTGCAATATTCACAATCAAACCTAATTTCATGTCATCCATACATAACTTGTTGTGCATCAAAATGTGGATATCTTCATGTTATAACAACTAGTAATATTGTATTTGAATGCTGGTTCATACTGCTGTCTCTGTCAACAACACTCAGTGTTTACAAACAACTATTTTACATTATGTATTTTCCAAACAGTACCACTCTAAAAAAACAAGGCAACAATTAGCCTTAAAGGCATTGTCCCTGTCACATGTAAATTAGGCTTAGGAGTGGTGCCTTCTTTTCTAGATTTAGCACAAATAATCCTCCTTCTGTGAGAGTAAATAAAATTAATCTCATGATCATTGCCCCTCTATGCAAGAAAATTAGTCACAAAGAAGCTCACTTACAGTTCACTCTTTGCAAAAAATAACAACAACATACAACTGATCAATTGTATTCATAACTTGCCAAGGAACTTGTCCTTGAGAAGGCCATCAATTAGCATTGTCCACATCCCTTCGTTAGGGTTATGTCCACTTTGCAATGCATTTTAAAACAACCTTTCCGCTTCTTGCACCTTTCCTTCTTTACAAAGTCCAAGAATCACAAAATTGTACAAAGATAGTTGTGGTTCATAACAATTTTCCACCATTCTATCCAAAAGCTCCAGACAATAGACACAGTTTCCCTGTTTACAGTGCCCATTAATAAGAGATGTATAAATTGCTTCATTGGGATAGAGGCCTCTCTCTAACATATTTTTTATCAGCTGGTCTACCTCAAGGAGTCTGCCTGATTTGCATAATTCTGCAATTAAGGCACTATAAGTATCTAGAGTAGGCTGACAATGCTTCTCCTTCATTTTCTCAAGAAGCTTAAATGCAAGAACACTATTTATTTCAAGTGGAATTCCATCCAGGTCATGAATTTCATCCAAGTTATCAGGATCTGAACTACCTACTACATCCTCATCAAGAATCAAGTGTTATTTTTGTATCTTGTTTTCTTGAACTATACCATTCATAAACTCACAATAAGTTCGATAATTAGGTTGGCATCCTTCATTTATCATCTTCCAGTTTTCCTTCCCTGCAAAGTCCATATATTAGTGCACTGTAAGTGTAGACATTTGGAGAACATCACTACTTTACCATTTTGTCTAATACTTTATATGCAAGATAAATGGCACCGAATCTACATAGTCCATCAACAAGCGTGGTATAAGTCACCATGGAGGGAGCTAACCCTTCCCCCAACATCTTACCAAAGACATTATTTGCCTCAAGCACCTTGTTTTCTTTTTGGTCTTGAGTTTAGCTTTTTTGTTTGGTATTATGTCTAAAACTTTGAAGGTGAGTGCTACAATGTGGATGTTTTGGTTTCTAGGATGATTCCTTCCCATGCTAGAGCAAGGCTATCCTTGGACTTTCCATCAAAGTTAGACTTTGGGCAATATCCATGTTTGTATAATTGGGTAAGATAGCCTATGAATTGAAGTTTATGTGAGCAAGATATTCTTGTCTAAATTTTCCCTTTGTAAACAATATATATACCTATATGACAAGATAAGGAGAGAAAGCAGGCTTGCAGAAGGGGCAATTTGATGTCATGATGGCTCTCTACTTTTGTTTTTTTATTTACAATTTATGCTTGAAATTGCTCAAATTTTGAAGATATTGAACCCATTGATTTTTATTTAGACTTTTATAATAGTTTTATGGTAACAATGAATTTCGAAGATAGGTTAAGTGTTGTCTTGAAAAAATGGGCCTCTTTGCAGACTCAATTTGCAGACTGACTTTTTAAAATGTCGGAATACTATGAATGGCAATGTGATAACTATAACTTTCATCAGAGTTTAGCTAGATATCTAGGGGTTATTGTTAAATTACAAGCCTGCCTTCTGATATGAATTTTAAATTGGCATGGGCTATCAAGTCAATTCATCTTGCAGCCATCCATTTTTTATCTGCATAACGTGAGCCTTTCTGGACCTTCTTGTCTTGTGCGTTCAAAATGTCTTATTGCATCCCAGCTCCTGAGTTCTAATCACATTTCAAAATGGTGTTTCAACCTTTCTGTCTTTCAATGTATCATATGTGGGCTTATTTTTTAGTGAAAATAAGTTATATTTTTATTGAATAAACATATGTCATAGCTAAGAACCCCTACTTTTTCTGCTTTGAGTAACCAGAAAATCATGATTATGCACTGCTAAAGAGGAATACCATTGTCAAATGCCATCCTTGAGAAGGAAAAATGAACATATAAGAAATTTGAATAGATCAGCTTTGAAGCAATATTTATCTATATATATATATATATATATATATATATATATATATAAAATTGGGAAACAAATTTTAGGAACATAGATGGAATAATTTGTAATAAAAAATTAATCAATGAAGGCCTTGAAAAGATTCAATCTGCAATAATCAAGAAATAATAGGGAAAAATCAGCCAATCTTGGCACGCCAGTAATGTTAAACTAAATAATTAAGATTATTTCGAAATAATAATTTTTTTAATTGCATTGGGATTGATTTGATTAATTTGAGATTATTTCATATATGGTTTGTAACATTTAAACCAATTGCTTATGAATATCCCCATGGAAACTCATAATTGCTACATTGATCAATATGGTCTCAAGATCTGACAATATTTTACATGGTTTTGAATGCAGATATATTTGGGAAAGTTTCAAATGAGTGGGAGAATGTTTACATCGGTGTTTTTGTATGTGGTCTTGAAAGTTTAGAGACAAGCGTAACAAAGGAATGCAGTTCATACAACTTAAGAAACTTGAGAAACTCGAGAAACAAAGTGTGTTTCATTTCAACAGTCATAGCTTTAACATGTAATGAACTAATTATAGAGATATCACTATGACATAATGGCTCATTGTATTATGTTTACATAGGTTTCATATGAAATTCTATAGCTGCCTTGCTATTAGTTTGGCCTATTTCATGAATTGACATGATTATGTAAGGCTCACTAAGGCCAAAATTGCCTCACGGGACCTATACAAGTTAAAATATATATGATGTAATTATTGATATGTAAATTAATATCTTTTCATATGAATTTTATAACTTTCCTAAAGGTTATTTGATAGTCTGCAATAAATTACACAGACAATGACCCTAATGATTTATTAATCTATTAATGTAATATTAATCTGTTTCGGTTATAATATGTTAGGATTTTAATCTTTAGGAAAGCCCAGTGGAAGCAAAAATCTATGTGGCATTGTCTCCAAATGGTATCCTTTTTCAAAGGTGATGCATTCAACATGATTTTCTAATAAGTGGATAGTGGAAAGGTGTATCTTGGGCTTATTTCTTGTTATCTAAAAACTTGTATGCATCTATGTTATAAAAAAATATTTTCTTTTGTGCATGTTTCACTACAGAAGAATGATGAGGATGGATCTTTTAGAACTTCAATAAGAATAGAAAAAGGAAAATAGTCTTCTTGACTTTTAAATAATTTCAGGCTCTCCCCTGCAAAGCTTGTTTGATCAAGAGTGACCTTTCCATGGGTCTTTGCCTGTCCTTTCCAAAGGAAGAAACAACGAAGCATATTTTTTAGGACTGTTATTTTCAGGGTCTTGCTGGGCAAAGGTGCAACCTCAGTAGGAAAACATTCTTTAGATGAATTTTCATTGGAGTGCATTCTTGTTGGGAGATTCCTGATGTGTGATTTGGGATTTGTTGATTGGTATTGTACACTATTTTTGAGTTTCTGCATCATGTGTTCTCTGGGGACTCCACTACAAATGTGTTAAAAAATGAGGTCAGTTCTTTGGTTGCTTTTTGTTGATGAGGTACATATGGAAATGCTGGAAAAATGATCATTGCTGATTGAGGATGCGAAATTGTTAGACCATGCATCTTATTCTGATTTTATTTTCCTTAAGGAAAAGGATATATATTTCATTGTGTATGCCCTTCCATTTTCATTTTTCTTTTTTCTGGTGAGTAAATAATTCTATATATATAAGAAATATTTTTGAAAAAGTAGGGATCCAAATAGAAATTCCCACTCCAAGGACAATCCTTTGGGCACACTCAGTGTCTTGATTTTTATTTTTATATTTTCTGTCAGAGGCTAGTTGCTCCAATATGACAGTAATTTGAAGTCTTCTCATAATACTTTGTTACACTTGACTTTCATTTTCTTCTTGCAAAATTTCTAGAAATGAATGGATATCTTGTGAACTGTTGTAAACAAAATTAGTTCTATTACCATGCTCAATAGAATTTAATGTTTTTCATTATTTTTCCATGAAAAATTTGATTATATGCATCTAGTTTTTGTTATGTAGATGTATGAACTATTATAAACATGTAATAGGAACCTTATTTTTCACTGGTCCTGATACCACCTTTTCCATTTTTATAGCTGGTGCATAAAGAATCACTATGCAAAAGTTGAGTAGATGGATGTGGCTTTTATGTTGATGTGTTCCAGATATGTAATAGGAACCTACTATTTCACTTTTCCTGATAATGCCATTGCATTTCTTACATTTATATTTAAAAACAAAGGAGTTAGTGTGAAGAGTTATCATCTGCATAAAGTGCATTCTTTTTCCAAAATGAATGAGAATAAATCTAAGACTTGAAAGAATAAATATGTTAGATGGAACTTAAAATTCTGCTCTAAATGCAAAATTGACTCAAGGCAGAAGATATAAAAAAATTCCCATACCGAAATTAAATGTGAGCAGTCTGGGATGCAAAAAAAACCTTAGGATCCACCCTTATTGTCTTTAGCATAAACACTCTAAAAAATGAGAAAGGATTTGTCTTTGTATTTAAAATGGAAAATGTGACTATGCCATGATGTAGTAGTTTAAGATTTAGATGAGCTAACTCTAGCTGCTTATTACTTACTAGATTTGAACCAAGAATTTTCAAGTAAGGAGATTTTAAGGTCCTCTCTTATTTTGAAAGATGTATAGCAGTGAAAAATATATCACATACTAACCATTTTTATCCTGATTTTGTTACAAGATGTATTTTAATAAATTCTTAATTACCCAAAAAATCAAAGCATACAGCATGAAGCTACATTAAAGATGATTGTGCTGAGATACTATCTAAACAACACTGTTGATTGAAAAGAGATTCAAACTTCCTATTGCCAACCATTTTCTAGGAATGGAACCTAACCAACATTAAGCTAATTAAGACTTTCTGCATTTAAATTTCACAGGCAATTTAATTCCTCCAGAGCATATGGCTTCTCATTCACTTGAAGTGTTTTGAGCTGTAAATTTTCACTCGTAGGTCAGCGAGTCAAACAATTAGCCATTGTCACGTGCCAGCCAAAGGTCACAAGTTTGAACTGTGCAGAATCAAAAATTGCAAAAGTAAGCCTCTCAACGACCTACTCAGTTCTGCACTTCAACGTGTGACACGACACACAAAAGTTCTCGCATTATCTAGAAGAGTGATGATTCATGTTTACTGACATAAATTTTATCAACTTATCAAATTTTTAACAACAAAGACTCAACGAGAACCGTTTTAACATAATGCTACAATTCATTTGAGGGTAAAGCTCAAGCTCAATTCAAACTAGTACATTTGGCGGAATATTTTTTTTTTTAAATATTTTTATCCAAGCGTTGGAAGACCGATGCCTTACCCGCTAGAAGAGCGATGTTTCTTCTTTTAATATTTTTAATTTTTCGTTAGAATACCAACACCCTACATGTTGTAAGAGCGACGTTCCTATGTTAAATATTTTTACTTTTTCGTTGGAAGACTGACGCATTACATGTCAGAAGAGCGACGTTTCTTTTTTAAATATTTTTACTTTTTCATCAGATAAGCGACGTTACATAAGCATCGGAAGAGCGACGCTTATTTTTTTTAAATATTTTTACTTTTTCGTTGATAAAGAGATGTTACATAAGCATCAGAAGAGTGACGTTCTAAAATTCGGATGATATATCATCGGAATTGTGACAGTTTTGAAAATGTCGGAAGAGCGACGGTTTGGAAAACGTTGGAAGAGCGCTGGCCTGTAAAACGTCGGAAGATAAATGGTTTGGAAAACGTCGGAAGAGCGACAGTTTGGAAAATTTCAGAAGAGCGACGGTTTGGAAAGTCGGAAGAGCGATGGTTTGGTAAACGTCAGAAGAGCGACAGTTGTTTGGAAACTTCGGAAAAGGTGTCGCTCTTCCAACACTTTATTGAAGTGTCGGAATTGTGACGCAATGGCTAACCACATTTTTCCTGGCCTCAACTGTCACTCTTGCGATGCCTATGTGTCGAAACAGCGATAAATTGGCTGTGGAAAATTGGGCCAAATATGCTAGTGCAACGTCACACGATGTGACACAGCGCGCCCAATTGAACAAAGGCACAAGGGAGAAAACAACATACAGGCCACACGAACGTGCACAAGGCATCCGGGTGCTCACAACATAGAGAATTTGATACCGCTACCCTCAAATGAAATGACTGGACCTGAATGTGTTTCATTGGGCGCCCTCACATGGCGAACCCGAACGAATGAAGGCACAAGGGAGAAAACGTCAAACAGTCCGCTCAAACGTGTACAGGGCACCCATGTGGTCACAACTTAGAAAATTTGATACAGCCTCCCTCAAATGAAATGAGCTAACCCAAATGCATTTCATCAGGTGCCCTTGCACGACGCGACACGAACCGCCCGATAGAACAAAGGAACAAGGGAGCAAACGAAAAATGGGCTGCACGAATCTGCACAAGGAACTTGGGCAGTCACAACTTAGCAAATTTGATACGAACACCCTTAAATGAAATGACCTAAGCCAAACATGTTTCATCGAGTGCCCTCACACAACGTGACACAAAGTACTCGACCAAATGAAGGCACAATGAAGAAAATAGAAAACGGGTTGCACAAATGTGCACAAGGCACCTGGGTGGTCACAACTTAGAAAATTTGGTACGGCCTCCCTAAAATGAAAAGACGCTACCCCAACGCCTTTCATTGGGTGCCCTCATATGACGTGACATGGCATGCTCGACCAAATGAAGGCACAAGGGAGAAAAAAACAAACGGGCTAGACAAAAGTGCAGAAGGGAACCATGTGTTCACAACTTAGCAAATTTGGTACGACCACCCTTAAAAAAAATGACACGACCTAAACGCGTTTCATCTGGTGCTCTCACATGTATTTCCCGATGGAATGAAGGTATCAGGGAGCAAACAAAAAATGGGCCACATGAACGTGCACAAGGCACTGGGGTAGTCACAACTTAGAAAATTTGATACGATCGCCCTCAAACGAAATGATCCGACTTGAACAAGTTTCATCGGGCACCCTCACATGGCATGACACAGTGTGTCTGGCTGAATGAAGGCACAAGTTAGAAAATGGCAAATGGTCCACACGAATGTGCAGAAGGCATCCAGGCAGTCACAACTTAGAAAATTTGATACGGCCACCCTCAAACGAAATGATTAGACCCAAATGCGTTTCATTGGGTGCCCTCATACGGCGTGACAGTGTGTGCCCAACTGAATGAAGGAACAAGGGAGAAAACAACAAATGGGTAGGACCAACATGCACAAGGCACTCAGGCAGTCACAACTTAGCAAATTTGATACATAGCCACCCTCAAATCAAATGGCCCAAGTCGAACTCGTGTCATTGGGCTCCATCACACGGCGCGATAGGGCGCGTCCGATCGAACGAACGCATAAGGGAGAAAACAGAAAAAGGGGACGCAAAAACATGCACAAGGCAACTGGGAGGTCACAAGTTAGCAAATTTGATATGCTCTCACTCAAATGAAATGACCCAACTCAAACACATTTCATTGAGCAGCCTCACAACAGCGTGACATGCCGTGCCCAACCAAACAAAGGCACAAGGGAGAAAACAAAAAATGGGCCACATGAACATATACAAGGCACCAGAGTGGTCACAACTTAGAAAATTTGATACGTCCACCCTCAATTGAAACAACCCGACCTAAACACATTTCATCTAGCGCCCTCACACCACGCAACATGACGCGTCCGACCGAATGAAGGCATAAGGGAACAAACGGAAAATGTGTTGCACGAATGTGAGCAAGGCACCCAAGTGGTCACAACATAGGAAATTTGATACGACCACCTTCAAACCAAATGAGCTGAGCCGAACGTGTTTCATCGGACACCCTCACATGGCGTGACAGGGTGTGCCCAATTGAACGAAGGCCCAAGGGAGTAAACAGAAAATGGGCCGCACGAACGAGCATAAGGCACCTGGGTGGTCACAACTTAGCAAATTTTCTATGACCGCCCACAAAAAAAATGACCTGACCCGAACGTGTTTCACGGGGCATCCTCACACAGAGTGACACAGCCCACTTGAATGAATGAAGGCACAAGGGAGAAAATGGAAAATGGGCCGCATAAATGAGCACAAGGCACCCGGGCAGTCATAACTTAGCAAATTTGATATGGCCACCCTTAAAAGAAACGACCCGACCTGAACATGTTTCATTGGGTGCCCTCACACGACGTGACATGGGGTGCCCAACCAATTAAAGGAACAAGGAAGAAAACAACAAACAGGCCCCATGAATGTGCATAAGGGACTTGGGCAGTCATAATTTCGAAAATTTTATACGGCCACCCTCAAACAAAATGACCCGACCCGAACGCGTTTCATCGGGCACCCTTGCACAGTGTGAAACGATGCGCCCGAATGAATGAAGGCACAAGGGAGAAAATGACAAATGCGCCCCTCAAACATGTACAAGGCACCCGAGCAGTCACAAATTAGCAAATTTTATATGACCTCCCTCAAACAAAATGACTGGACCTGAACGTGTTTCATCGAGCGCTCTCGCATGGCATGACATGACCCGCCTGACCAAACGAAGGAACAAGGGAGAAAATTGAAAATAGCCTACATAACCATGCACAAGGAAATCAGGTGGTCACAACTTAGTAAATTTTATACAACCACCCTTAAACGAAATGACTTGACCCAAATGCATTTCATCGGGTGCCCTCACATTGCACGACACAATGCGCTTGATTGAACGAAGGCACAAGGGAGAAAATTATAAAATGTGCCACACGAATGTGCACAAGGCACCCTGGCAGACACAACTTAGAAAAATTGATAAGGCCTCCCTCACAATGGCGTGACACGGCGCGTCCGAATGAACGAAGGCACAAGGGAGCAAACAGAAAACAGGCCACATGAACATGCACAAGGCATTCGGGAGGTCACAACTTAGCAAATTTGATATGACTACCCTCAAATAAAAAAACCCAACCTGAACGTGTTTCATCAGGCACCCTCACATGGCACGCCTGATTGAACGAAGGAAAAAGGGAGAAAATAGAAAAAGGGGTTGCATGAACATTCTCAACGCACCTGGGTGGTCATAACTTAGAAAATTTGATATGGCCACTCTCAAATAAAATGACCCGAGCCAAACACATTTCATCGAGCTCCTGACACGCCATGAGAGTGTGTGCCCGACCAAATGAATGCGAAAAGGAGAAAACATTAAATGGACCACACGAATTTGCACATTGCACCCGGGCAGTCACAACAAAGAAAATTTGATATTACCACCCTCAAACAAAATGACTTGACCTGAACGCATTTCATCAGGCACCCTCACACGAAGAAAAATGGTGCACTCGACCAAATGAAGTAACAAGGGAGAAAATGGAAAACGGGCCAAACAAACATGCACAAGGCACCCTCAAATGAAATGACCTGACCTGAACGCGTTTCACCAGGCACCCTCACACGACGCCACACGGCGCACACGATCAAACGAGGGCACAAGGGAGAAAACAGAAAACAGGTCACACAAACATGCACAAGACACTCAAGTGGTCACAACTTTGCAAATTATATATGGCTACCCTCAAACGAAATGACCTGACCTGAAGGCATTTCATTGGTTGCCCTTACACAACATGCGTGACCAAAGGAAAGAAAAAAGGAGAAAACAGCAAAGAGGCCACACAAACATGCACAAGGCACCCAACCAATCACAACTTTTCAAATTTTATATGGCCACCATAAAAAAAAATGACTCGAATCGAACGCATTTCACCGTGTGCCCTCACACGGCGCAACACAACCTACCCAATCGAACGAAGGCATAAGGGAGTGAATGTCAAACGGTCTGCACAAACCTCCACAAGGAAACAGGGTGTTCACAACTTAGCAAATTTGATACAGCCACCCTCAAATGAAACGTCTGACCCAAATGCATTTAATCCGATCCCCTCACATGGTGTGCCTGACTGAACAAAGACATAAGGGAGAAAATGGAAAATGGGTCGCACAAATGTCCACAATTCACCTGGCCAGTTATAACTTAGCAGATTTGATACAATATCCCTCAAACAAAATGACCAAACCCGAACGCATTTCATTGGGTGCCCGCACATGGTGTGACACGACATGCCCGAACGAACGAAGGCACAAGGGAGAAAATGGAAAATGAGCCCCACAAATGTGCACAAAGCACCCGAGTGGTCACAACTTAGAAAATTTGACACAACTACCCTCAAACGAAATGACCTGAACTGAACATGTTTCATTGAGCACCCTCACACCGCGTGGCCGACCAAACAAAGGCACAAGGGATAAAATAAAAAAATGGCCGCACGAATGTGCACAAGGCACCCAGGTGGTCACAACTTATAAAATTTGATACAATTGCCCTTAAACGAAATGACCTGACCTGAACACATTTCATCGGGCGCCCTCAGACAGTGCAACACGTCACACCTGAAAAAACAAAGGCACAAGGGAGAAAATAGAAAATAGGCTGCACGAATGTGAGAAAGGCACCCAGGTGGTCACATCTTAGCAAATTTGATACGGGCACTCTCATACAAAATGACCTGACCCGAACACGTTTCATCGGGCGCTATCACACGACGCGATATGATGTGGCTGAATGAACAAAGGAACAAGGGAGAAAATGGAAAATGGGCCGCACGAAGATGCACAAGGCACCTGGGTGGTCACAACTTAGCAAATTTGATACAACTGCGCTCAAACTAAATGATCTGACCCGAACACATTTCATCGGGCGCCCTCGCACGGTGCGAAATGATGTGCCCGACTAAATGAAGGCATAAGGGAGAAAATGGAAAATGAGCCGCACGAATGTCCATAAGGCTCCCGCACGGTCACAACTTAGAAAATTTGATACAACCACCCTCAAACGAAATGACCCAACACGAATGCATTTCAAAGGGCACCCTCGCATGACGTGACATGACCCACCCGATCGAATGAAGGAACAAGGGAGTAAATGGTGAACGGGTCAAATGTACGTGCACAAGGCACCTAGGTGGTCAGAACTTATCAAATTTCATATGGCCACCCTCAAATGAAATGACCAGACATGACTGCGTTTCATCAGGTGCCCTCAAATGAAACGACTTGACGCGAACACGTTTCATTGGGTGCCCTCACACGGCGCGACACGACACCCATGACTGAATGAAGGAACAAGGGAAAGAATGAAAAATGGGTCGCAGGAACATGCACAAGGCACTCGAGCATACAAAATTTATAAAATTTGATACGACCTCCCTAAAAAAAAACGACTCGACATGAACGTGTTTCATCGGGCGCCCTCAAACGCCGCAACACGACATGCCCAGCTGAATTAAGGCACAAGGGTGAAAAAGGAAAATGGATCACATGAATGTGCATAAGGCACCCAGGTAGTCACAACTTAACGAATTTCATATGGCTGCCCTCAAACAAAATGCCCCGACCATACCTGACCCGACACGACTTATCTGAGCCAACACACCCGACCAAACGAAGGCACAAGGGAGAAAATGGAAAACGGGCCACACGAATGTGCACAAGGCACTTGGGCGGTAATAAATTAGAAAATTTGATATGACCACCCTCAAACAAAATGACCCAACCCAAACACATTTAATCGGGCACCTTCACGCCGTGCGACATGGGGCACCCGACTAAGCGTAGGCACAAGGGTGAAAATGGAAAACAAACTGCAAAAACATGCACAAGGCACCTGGTAAGTCATAACTTACCAAATTTGATAAGGCTACCCTCAAACAAAATGACCAGAGGTGAACTCGTTTCATAGAGTTCCCTCACATCGCACAACAGGTCGTGCCATTCTAAATGAAATCACAACGAAGAAAACGGAAATTAGGTCACACGAACATGCACAAGGCACCAGGGCAGTCACAACTTAGCAAATTTGATATAGTTTTTCTCAAGAAAAACAACTTGACCTGAACTCATTTCATTAGGTGCCCTCACACTGTGTCACATGCCGTGCCCAACCGAACGAAGGCAGAAGGAAGAAAATGGCAAACGGGCCACACGTACGTGCACAAGGCACCTGGGTGGCCACAACTTAGAAAATTATATATAGCCACCCTCAAACACAATGACCCGACCCAAACGCATTTCATCAGGCACCCTCGCATGGTGCGACACGGCGCGCCCGACCGAATGAAGGCACAAGGGAGAAAATGACAAACGGAGTGGGAGAACGTGCACAAGACTATCAGGCGGTCACAACTTAGCAAATTTGATATAGCCACCATCAAATGAAATGACCTGACCTAAACTCATGTCAACAGATACCCTCACACGGTGTGACACAACTAGCCTGACTGAATGAAGGCACAAGGGAGAAAATCACAAACGGGTTGCATGAATGTGCATAAGGCACCCAGGTGGTCACAAATTAGAAAATCTCATACGGCTACCCTCAAATGAAATAACCAAACCCGACCATGTTTCATCATATTCCCTCAAATGAAATGACCCAACCCATACACCTTTCATTGGGCACCCTCGCACGACGTGACATGGCGCACTTGAACGAACAAAGGCACAAGGGTGAAAATGAAAAACGGGCCACACAAACGTGCACAAGGCACCCGAGCGGTCACAACTTAGCAAATTTCATATAGATGCCCTCAAATGAAATGACCGAACCCAAACGCGTTTCAATGGGCACCCTCACACGACGCGACACATCCCTCTCGAACGAACTAAGGCACAAGGGAGAAAATAGCAAATGGACCAAACAAATGTGCACAAGGCACCTGGGTGGTCACAACTTAGTAAATTTGATATGGCCACCCTCAAACAAAACGACTCGAGCCGAACACATTTCATCGAATGCGCTCACACCATGCAACATGGCGTGCCCGACCAAATGAAGGCACAAGGGAGCAATGAAAAACACGTCGCACGAATGTACATAAGGCACTTGGGAAATCACAACTTAAAAATTTTTATATGACTTCCCTCAAACCAAATGACCTGAGCTGAACGCGTGTCATGGGGCTCCTTCACACAGTGCGATAGGACATGCCTGACTGAACGAAGGCACAAGGGAGAAAATGGAAAATAGGCCACACGAACATGCCCAAGGGACTTGGGCCGCCCTCTAAGGAAATGACTTGACCCGAACGCATTTCATCGGGTGCCCTCAAACGAAATGACCCGACCCAAACGCATTTCATCGGGCACCCTCACACGTCGCGACACAGCGCACCCGACTAAATGAAGGCACAAGGGATAAAATGGAAAATACACTACAAAAACATGCACAAGGCACCAAATTGGTCACAACTTAGCAAATTTGATATGGCCTCCCTCAAATGAAATGACCCGATCGAAACGCATTTCATCGAGCACGCTCACATGGTGAAACACAATGCACATAACTGAATGAAGGCACAAGGGAGAAAATGGAAAATGGGTCACACGAACGTGCCCAAGGCATAGTGGCAATCACAACTTAATGAATTTGATACAACTTCCCTTAAAAAAATGACCCGAACTGAACGTGTTTCATCAGACACCCTCACATAGCACGACACGACATGCCCAACCGAATGAGGCGCAAGCGAGAAAATGAAAAACAAGTTGCACGAACATGCACAAGGACCCTAGGCGGTCACAACTTATAAAATTTGATACGGCCACCATCAAATGAAACGACCCAACCCAAACGTGTTTTATCGGGTGCCCTCACACTGTGCGACACAACGAGCTCGACCAAACAAAGGCACAAGTGAGAAAACGTAAAACGGGCCACACAAACATGCACAAGGCACCCGAGCAGTCAACACTTAAAGAATTTGATAGAGCCACCCTCAAATGAAATGACCAGATATGAATGCATTTCATCGGCTGCCCTAACATAGCGCGACAGAGTGTGCCCAATCAAACGAAGTCATAACAGAGAAAATGGAAAATGGGTCACATGAATGTGAAAAAGGAACTCAGGTGGTCACAAATTAGCAAATTTGATATGAGCACCATCACACGAAATGACCCAATTTGAACGTGTTTCATCGGGTTCCCTAACATAGCGCCACATGGCGTGCCTGACCAAACGAAGCCACAAGGGAGAAACTGACAAACGGGCTGCACGAACATGCACAAGGCGACCGAGTCGTCACAACTTAAAAAATTTGATACGACTTCCCTCCAAGGAAAGGACCCGACCTGAAAAAATTTCATCGGATGCCCTCACATGGTGTGACACATCCGGCTCGAATAAAAGAAGACACAAGAGAGAAAACGACAAATGGGTCACATGAATGAGCACAAGGAAACTTGGCAGTCACAACTTAGAAAATTTTATACTTCCGCCATCAAATGAAATGACCCGACCCGAACGCATTTCATCGGGCACTCGCGCATGACCTGCCTAACTGAACAAATGCACAAGGGAGTAAATGACAAACGGGTCGCACAAAAATGCACAAGGTACCTGGGTGGTCACAACTCAACAAATTTGATACGGCCACCCTCAATTTAAATGACCCAACCCGAACCTGTTTCATCGGGCACCCTAAAATGAAACAACATGACCTAAGAACGTTTCATTGGGCATCCTCACATGACGTGACATGATGTGCTCGATCGAACGAATGCACAAGGGAGAAAATGGCAAACGAGTCGCACGAACTTGCACAAGGCAGCCGGGCAGTCACAATTTAGCATGTTTGATACGGCTGCCCTCAAATGAAATGATCTCACCCAAACATATTTCATCAGGTGCCCTCACACTGCGTGACATGACACTCTCGAAAAAATGAAGGCACAAGGGAGAAAACTAAAAACGAGCTGAACAAATGTGCACAAAGCACGTGGGCAATGATAACTTAGCAAATTGATATGGCTGCCCTCAAACCAAATGACCCGAGCCGAACACGTTTCATCTAGCTCCCTCACATGCCACGACAGGGAGTGCCCGATCGAACCAAGGCATAAGGGAGAGAACAAAAAAGAGGCCGCATGAATGTTCACAAGGCACTCGGGAAGTCACAACTTAAAAAATTTGATACAGCCACCCTCAAATGAAATGACCCAACCTAAACACATTTCATTGGGTGTCCTCACAAGGCGCGACATTGCCCACCCAACCGAACGAAGGTAGAAGGGAGAAAATGACAAATGGGCCACATGAATGAGCACAAGGCACCTAGGCAGCCATAACTTAGAAAATTTGATACGATCGCCCTCAAACAAAATGACCTGACACCAATGCATTGCATCGAGCGCCCTCACACTGCACGACACAATGCGCTTGATCGAATGAAGGCACAAAAGATAAAATCAAAAACAGGTCACACAAATGAGCATAAGACACCCGTGTGGTCACAACTTCGCAAATTTGATACGGCCGCCCTAAAATGAAACAACCTGACCTGTGTTGGGATCATGTGATTTGGACGATTGGTAAACCAAATGACAAGGAGACTTATACACCAGTCTTTAGAGCTCTAAGATCTAGCCCTCCTAGTCTTAGAGAGGGATCTCTCAATATATTTCCAAATATATGACTTGTTTGCTTTGAAAAGGGTTGATTTTAGGCTAGTTATTAAGCATGAGTTTGTTTGATTATTTTGTGGGACATGACGATCTAGGCACCATAGATAGAAAAGGGAAATCTCTAAGTTATTGGGAAATGGAGTAAAATGGAGGTTTGTAACAATTTTGTAGATGAATTAGAGATATCAAAGGGAAAATCTAACTTGGATTTTGGATCTACAAAGTTTTTGGGTGAAATGAAATGGACATCAAGTATTTAGAATGAAAAATAGAACTAAGGGCAATTAAGAATCCTTAATTATATGTACTCTTCAACAAAGGGACTTAAAGCATCATTTGAACATAAAGAAGTATTTTATAGACAGGGCTAACCATGAATTCTACAAATTACACTTCAGCAAATAACAATTTCAAGACAAACTTTCAAAATGAACTCTAAGAGTCGAGGAACACTATATTTCATCAAATATTTCACTCTCAAGGATAAGAAAACATTCAAGAATCACAAATAACCACATTCATAGAAGAGGGAACTTCTAAACATCTGTGACTGCAATTATGAAGATCTTCAAAACAATTATTTGAGCAAGTACAAAGGGTATGATCAAAACAAACCTCTTTATCAGACTTTGGACAATGGTACTTTGAAGGGAGACTTCAAAAACATTTTTTTTTTTAAGTGTCTACAAGAAGCAAGGAAAACCATAAATCATCTTGAGGGAAATTGTATTACACTATTCTTGAAATAAAAAAGCTTAAGGGTTTAAAAGCAATTAAACTACTCAATCAAACATTCAGCAGATGAAAACATAAAGACAGTGAAGAGTAAACAGGTCTAAGGTGCTTCCAGGAGACATTTCTTAGCCTAAAAATTTTACTCTAATGCAAGAAAGAGATGATGAAAACATAATGAAAACAAGGAAAAAATTAAATGGTTTAGAATAATTCACCAACAACCAAGATTAGGGATCCAATGGCAGAGATTTATCTATCCACGAATAGGTCAAAACATCCACAAGTTCCAGTACATCAACTTCTCTTCAATCTCAGCAGAACTATGTATTACTTCAAAGAGTTACCAAAATTCCCCCCTCGTACAATGAGTTTGAATGTAGTATTTATGCTGCAAATGAGGAGGTGAAAACATCTAGGGTTCAAAATGTCATTAATGACATAGTAAATGCACTCCCATCCTTCAAAAAAACCATGCAAGGCATAAGGTAGGAGTGTTTCTCAACTAATCCTCTATGTATTAAATCTGTTTTCACTTCCCTAGGATAAAATAGCTAAAAATATTGACTTTGAGGCTCTTTCTGTCTTTTACAATAACTATCTGACAGTTTATAAAATATATTTTTGTGTAATAACTACCAATTTTCCCTTTGGGATATAAAGTAAGTGAAAGGTGTCACTTTTGATTTATTAGGTGAATAATTTCCCCTTTGATGTATCTAGGACTATCTTTAAGCCTAAGTTCCCTTGATTTTATCATTAAAATTGCATTTTTAAGGCCCTTTAGCCTTGATCTGCATTTTTAAATTAATCTTCTTTAATGTCCTTTAACACTTCATCAGATTTATTTTAACCTTTTAATCCTCTATTGCGTGGGCCTGTAATTATCCTTTTGTTGACTATATTCACCTTTAAATTGATTTTAACCTTGAGACTGTGCGATAAAACTTTCTAATCTTTGGTCTTTGTGTGAAATCCTTATTCTTCAACCTTCTCTATCTTTGTTTCTTTACACTTTTCCTCTTGACATGGACCAGTTTTTAATCCCCTTTCATTGGTTCTTGGTCTTTAACCCTTTGTTTCTTCCACTGTGCTTTTCCTTTCGTTGTTTTGGACAGAGGACCTTAATGCATGGGGGTTTGATTTGAATAATAAATTTTCATGCAACGTTTGATTAAAAGACCCAGATTTATGCCCTGGAAATTTCCTTTCTTCATTTAATAGTCTTCAACGGATGATGATCTTCGACCCTGTCCCTTTACAGACAATGGGAAGGGTTTTTACCTTTAAAAATACCATCAAACCTGCACAAGACAAAGAAAATGTTAATAAAACCATGCAGGGACAGAAATATTGCTTCGAAGTCTGGTAGAGGAGGTTGCAGAGAGGCAGAATGCATGGAGGAAGGGTTTTGATGGCGGAGGGAGAAAAAAAGGTTTTAAATAGTTCTGGCATGAAAATGGGCACAGGTGGTTTTGGAAAACCATTGGTGGTTTTCAAGCGACAAATGGGTGGTGAGTGGTTTGTGTTGAATCGAACACGTTCCAATTATGACGTGCCACATGTACTCCGCAATACCACTGGTCTCATACGACTTTTGGTTGTTAGACCTCGGACGCAGAAATCGCACGATATGCGATATCGACTGTTGGATGAGAAAGGGTGGATCCGACGATCGGGAGAGCAACGTGATGGGAAAGGTGCGCAGGCGGGGAAATAGTGGAAGCCATGTGGCAGCGAGCGATTGGATGAGGGGTTTCTGTAGTGAATGGTAGACCCTGGTGGAGTTGGGTTGTCATGTTTAAATAATGACCATCGGATCTTATAATATCTATGGCATGGATTGATCAGTAGGGATAAATGGGTTGGAGGTTGGATGGTGAAGGGGAAGGACGGTGACCATTGGATGGTCAGGATGGACGACGGAGATCTATCGAGAAATAACATAAGCGCGGGGAAGTGGTCCTATGGAAGATAACGCGACTAGGAGCCAGGGAGAAGGGGCTTATCACGATAGGCAATCGATAAAGAAGAAAGACTAGGGGGAGGGAGAAAAAAGGGAATTCCAATGCGATGGAGGGGCTAATAACTGAGCAATAGGACACGATCCCGTGGGGGAATATGTGACCAGGCGCTAAGGATAGGGTGCTAATAGCATCGGGGGGTAAAAATTGCAAAGGAAATGCGGGTTCAAAGAAGAAAAGCTGATTTGACAGGGGTTTGGGTGCTTGGTCATAACGCTTGGACATATGGGAAAAAAGGGCCAATTATTTTAAACCCTCAGGGGCTTATACCTTCCAATTGAAAAAGACTGCTTTTTAGGAAAAAGTGGGCTTTTAGGCCAATTTTTAAGATTTTCGATAGTTGAAAAAGGGTATTTTAAACCGTAAAAAGGGGTTTTTGTGGGTTTAAAGGGGCTTTTCATGGGTAGATGAAGGTTGAAATAAGAAGGGAAAAAAAGGGGATCTTTGGAAAATGGGGCCTTAGAAAACAACTTCTTTGGGAACAACAGGATTACTTGGTGGATTTATTTTTAAGGAAATAACAATATTTTGAAGGGAACAATGGGCTAAGGAACAATACTGTTAAGGAACAGTAATAGGGAACAACAATGGTAAGGAACAACGCTGCTAAGGAACAACAATCCTAAGGAACAACAGTTTAGGGAACAACATTGCTAAGGAACAACATTTTTAAGGAACAACAAGATAACCATTTTAGGAAAAATAGATGAATATTTTGGTGAAATGACAGACTTGGAAAGATGAAGTTCGTGAGATTTCTAGAATTCATAATGTTTTTTACAATTTTGTTCTAGAAATCTGGGTTTTTCAAGTTTAGTCATCTTTGGATAAAATCTGATTTATGGATGACTAACAGTGGCTCCATTTGGGGAGGACAACTATCCTTTTAGGTGTCCAAAACTTCAGTTTATAGATCTCTGGTTTTAGTAGATCAGTGCCTTATCCATTGGGCAGATTTCTTCTTTTCTTGCTGATCCTTTTCGGAAAAGGACAACCTTTATCAATCTGCAACATGTAGTTTCTTCAAAACAACATCTCTACCTACCCAACCTTACTTGTTCTAGCATTTTTTCTTCTTCCTTTGAGTGCATTTGAACTAGAAAACTCTTTGACATTTTATTTTTGAAAACAGAAACAAACTATCTAATCCTATCCTTATTTCTTCCTTAAGTTCATATTAAACTGTTGAACCCATTAATTCTCTACCTTAGCAACTATATGTCGGGATTAAACTGTCTGGCAGATTTTATTCTCTATTTTCTAAAACAGAAATTTAAAAATAGTCAAATCAGGAATAGATTGTCTGATCTGCTAGGGCGTTTATGGCTGTATGTACAAGCTGCACATAGACTTTATTTGCATAAAATGAAACAAAATTGTGAAGGCTTAAGATTTGAAACTTAAAGACATCCTTCTATTATTTCTGAGCTCCGATTTGGATCTATTTAGAGCTATATCCTTTCTATCCTAATCTATTCTACTGATAAGCCAACTCTAAAAACTCTTATCAATCTGCACTTCTACTAACTTATCAACATAAATTTAAAGAATGTTCATCCATGATTAGGCTAGATGACTGAACAATATATCATTTTTTAATCAACAGTGGCACTTAGATTTGCTCACTTTCATAAAATTCCCTTTTTTGGGTATGGGGATGTACCTCTTTTGAATCTGCCCTCTTTTCCTTTTCTATTTTTTGTGTTTTTTCTTCTTTTTTCAAATTGAAACAGCAATGTTATACACAATGGAAAACATAAAAACTTTGAAATTTATGACTTTTGGCAAAAATAGTGCTTGAGCATCTTGCCATTGACAGGACCTCCAAATAAATCTTTTCCATTCAACTCTTGCAGAGAGAAATCATTATGACCCCTGATAGAATGAATAATATAGGGACCTTTCCACAGATTTTCAAATTTTCCATGTTTTCCCTTTCCCTCCCTTCTAGAATCCCACTTTAGAACTATATTCCCAAATTGGAAATCATTCTCTTTAGTCCTTTTGTCAAATAATTTCTTGATACTCTCCTACACTGTTTGTGTTCTTTTGTACACTTCCTCTCTACTCTGCTCTAAATGAATGGTCTGATTTATCCTTCTCTGCATATCATTTTCCTCAGATTGTACTTCTTGGAGCAGTTTCATGACTGTAACTCCTAAAGAGGTTGGGAAGACTGCATCCATGCCATAAACAACCTGATAGGGGGACATATTTATCGAATTTTTGGTGGTTAATCAATCAGCCCATAAAGCATGAACAAGCTTACTATGCCATGATTTCTGATTCTGCTCCAACAGTTTTTTGATAATATTTACAAGGCTTTTGTTGGAGGATTCAACTAATCCATTTATTTGGGGATAGTAGGCAGTGGAATGACCCAATGTAATATGATATTTATAGCAAAAGTCAATCATTTTCTTATATTTGAAGGCAACAACATTGTCTGTGATAATTTTTATTGAACAACCAAATCTGGATAGTATGTTGGTTTCAAGGAACTTGATAATGACAGAGTTAGCAGCATTCCTAGAGGGTGTGGCTTCTATCCACTTGGTAAAATAATCAATGGAAGTGAGGATCCACTTATTTTTGGCTGATGATGATGGGTGAATTTCCCCAATGAAGTCCAAGCCCCATTGTTGAAAGGGAGCCTCAACACTGATGGGATGTAAGGGTAAGGGTAAGAGTTTTCTTTTGCCATAAAAAATTTGACACTTATGGCAATACATGACAAGTTTCTGAGTATCCAGGAAAAGGGTGGGCCAATAGTAACTAGATCTAAGGATTTTATTTGCTGTGGTCTTCTAGTACATATGTCCTCCACATTCTCCCTCATGCATCTCATGCATGATTTTTCCTGCATCAACCTCAAGTAGACATTTAAGAAATATTCCAACAACATTTTTCCAATATAAAACCCCATCTAATGTGCAATAATTCAAAACCTTCTGTTTCAAAAATCTGGCTTTAGTTTTAGAGAAATAAGGGAGGGTATTTAGATAAAGCAACACATATATGATATTAGCATACCAAGGTGAATTTACAAACGTTTCTGTTAGTATGAATCCTTTGTCGATGTGTACGAAAAAAGACCACTTTAGCTACACATAACTAATAGCCCTAACATCAAAAGTGGCTACCAATATCTTCAGATCTGCAGTTAGTTGATCAAGACAAGAGCTGCAAAAAACTAGATCTATGCATAGAAAGACATTAAGCAGTAAAAAGAAGGGTTTGCTCCATATATCCAATAGACAAGACAAGAACAAATTTTGAAAGAATTTTTTGTATTAAGGGCACCTGGGAGGAAAACAAGAAGATGTTTCCAATTCTCCTCAATGGGATGGGTTCTTGGAAGTCCTCAGCACTTCAGATCTAGCATTTCTCTCTCCTGTTGGTGTAGAAAACCCAGACAAAGATAGAACTCAAAGGGAGCTCACACAGCAAATAATGGAAAATTTGACAATGACAATGGCTCAAAGTCAAAGCAAGAGTTTAGATCCAGAGTGATCTAATAGGCAACAAAAGGTAAAGAATGGTAGGAAAAACCCTCCTATTTATAACAAAATATTGGGTCATTCTAGATCTTGGTGCATGATTAAAATAATGTTAACCAAATCTAGATCCACCTTTTATGGGATATTTTATTATATTTGTTGGAGGGAAAAAGTATTTGACTTGGGTAAAATCCCTTTATTTGTTAATAATAAATAAATAAATGATTTATTTATCTTTTTAAGGAAGTGGTTGAAGGATAATTAAATAAATAATGATTTATTTAATTATTTGTGGGTGATTTGGTCATATTTAACAAGGAATATTATCTAAATAAGATTTAAATAATTATTCCTAGAAAATAATAAGATAAATAAGGTTTATCTAATTAATTTCTTTGTTTTTGGGTTAAACATGACTGGGAATAATAATTAAATTATGGTTTAATTAATTATTCCATGAGGAAAATCAAACAAATATAGGTTTTTTTAATATTTCCTTTTGGGGTTTCCTGTTTAGACCATAAACAACCTAATAAATGTGGTTTATTAAGTTATTTAACATAGTGAAGGCAATTTTACTTAGGGTAAAATTGGTCTTACATAGTGTACTTGGGTCCATCTAATGATAATAGGTTAGATGACCAAAAAATGGTGTAACAGATTTCCCCCCAGCGTGCGAGTGTTAGGAGCAAATCGTATGACCGAAGTACGTTGTAAGAACTCAATCACCAGACATCAAGAGGGAAGTCAGAGAGAGAAATGTGAGGTAGACTAAGGTGCTGAAGAACTAGACCCTGAGGAGACGAGACTTACAAGTGCAACAAGTCTCTTTTATGAGAGGGTACTTGTGCTAAAGGCGGCGGGGGAGGCATACCTATGACCGCCGAGACAAAGTACAAAATAATAGTGTGTCCAGTAAACAAGGGACCGAACCATAAAGTACAACCAGCATAATCATGAGCTAGATAAAAATACAATGAAGAATCCCACATACATGCTGTGCCTGGGATAACAGCCAGGACTTATACAATAATATCTGAGTACATGAGATACAAATACAACCCAAATGCCCCCTGTAAATGGGGAAGGGCTCACAAAATCTGACTGATACATGCAAATCAAAGAGGCGCTGCAAGCGGCTAAGGCCGACATCATCAAATATATGGAGCTACATCAAGGGCTGCAATGAAGAGGTCATCCGGGCATGTGGGGGGCTACCTGCAGGGCCACCCCCTCATGAGGGCTGAGACATCTCACACACACCTGGGAATCACCAAGAGCTGCTGCTGCATCACTGAACCATCAAGTCTACGGATCTCGATCATGCTGAAAGGAGCTGGAGTGGAGAAACAATCAAGTCAAAGGGAAATGAGAGATCCCTTTACCTGATCCGAGGCACCGAACAAGAGTGGAAGCTGGAACCAAGGTACATCGCCCTCTAGACCTGTCTTCTGGAATGAAGAAGCTGATGTCGACAGAAGGAGGTCCGCCATAGGTGAGGCAATGAAAGATCCTCAACTAAGGCATGAGAGAAAATAATAGAGCGACGGACAGACTAATACCAATGATGATGGTGGAATGGAGGGGACTGAGTAGCGAATGGACGACTTCCCTTGCTAGAGCATAAAGGGCATGAATGACATGGCAGCGACTGACACAATATCATCAGGGATAAGGGACAGTGGGACTGAAGGCCATAATGTGCGACACAAGAGAGAAACCAAGCAATGAGGGATGGAAGACTATAGCGGGGTACAAAGGGACTCGGGATAGACTCCATGAATGCAATGATGACTCCACTTGGATGCTCTAAACAAGGGCGACTCGATGGTTCTTCCACACAGTAAAGGTCCAATGGGGGACCATGAAAACATGAGTACAAGATGGTAACTCACGACGAAAATCAACATGAACAAAGACAAGTAAGGAGGCAAAGTGGTGTCCCAAGTACAAGTGTTATAAGTGAAGAAATGCGATTTTAAGGAGAGGTGAAGTGACCCATCTTGGACAAAATGTGTCGTGGTGAAGTATAAAATCACAAAAAACTAACAGATACCCATTTGAGGGCTCGGTGAGAGCTTTCCAACGGTGCAGATGGTTTGTCAAATGGAGCTACGGTATGGTCGCAGCAGGCGAAAGAAGAAAAAAGGGTTCTCTTTTAATAAGGCAGTTTTCCCTCCAAATCCACTCATTTTCTAGTGTTGCTGTGGTGAATGTAGAGAGGAGAGAAGGCCCTAAATCTTGCGACGAGCGTAGCAGACAAACCGAACATTGGAATCGAGATCCGTAAGTGGCAAGTAAGAGGCCTAACCTTACTCTTTCATTTTGATGGATTGAAAGTTCAGATTAGGGCCCAGAATCTCAGGAACAACCCCCCTTTCATCTTTGCGGCTGGGTCGCACTTTTTGGGCCAAAATCTACGACCTGGGACGCAGGTTTTGAGCCAAAAGTGCAACCTGTCCCAGGATTTGGCAAAAAAGTGTGACCTGGAAGATGAGGGGGTTTTAGTGCTGTTTGATGGCTGAGAGTTTGGTTTTTTGTGTTTGGTTACAATATTCCCTATCTGTAGGCTGACAAAGATGATTTTTTTGTGCAGATATGGCAGATATACAGGTGAACTGGAGAGAGAGAGACCTGGGTACATTGCGGGCAGAGATCCAGGCAGATCAGGGTGTCTGTCGTGTGTTGGCCAGGTTTGGGGTTCTGAAGTTTTTGTAGAACCCATTGATGAGATATGGAGAGCCCTTGTTGGCCCGGATTATCAGTTATTGGGATCCAGAGCATGAGGTCTTTGTAGTGCAGGGGCATAGGATCGAACTGACAGTCTAGGATGTGTATTTCCTAACAAGTCTCCTGCCACTGGGGATGGTGGGAAACAAGAAGCCAGTGTTACCGCGGGGGCGGAACATCATGGAGTATGTGGAGAGGTAGTGCCGACCGGGTCTCCAAGTCAAAGGGACGCAGATACCGATAGGGGACCTAGAGAGACTGGAGACCCGGGGAGTGGCCGCAGCGGTGCTGCAGATCCTAGGCAGCCAGGTGTTCCATCACATCACTGGGGGGGCAGATGATGATCGTAGAGAGTGTGTTGAGTGGGACCTACTATGGGTGGGCCCAAATGATGTTGGTGTCGTTAAAATGACAGTTGTTGCTTTGCAAGCGGCAAGTGAACCACGATTGCTCGTACGGGACTTTATTGTGCGCCTTCTTCTTTGAGAAGATCCCGACCTTACGACCTCGTATACAGCTTCCAGATGGGGGCCCGAGAGAGCCCAGGATGCGCCGGTGGGGGCGGCTACTGTGCAGAGGCGGAGGAGGGGCAGTCGGGCGAGTGTTTCGACCTGAGTTCTTTGCCCATTGGGATCAGATGCCGTTATACATAGACGACTATCCCTATAGTGGGATGAGTTATTGTGGGGATCCGGACCTGTTAGTCATCAGTATTTTTCACTTGTTAGTGATGACTAGATCTATAGCTGAGTTTTCTAGAAGCTGATCTCCATATGTCAATTTGTCATCTAGAAAACCCTCATAAAACTGTTTTTCGCCTTCCTACTTTCCAGCCTGCACATGTCAAGGTGAAACCTCATTATCAGTATCCCATCTAGCTTTAGCCCTACTAGTCTGCCCATCAGCTCTAAAATGACAATCCAAGTCTGTCTAAAAACCTCCCCTAAGTTAGGAAGTGGCGTTTTAAGGCATTTTACCCTTGGCAACCATCAAAAGGCCAAAAAAACCTCCATATGCTACAGACCAATCATGACAGACCTCCCACTCTGCAAATGAAATTGATCACAGCCCTATGTCGTGCCACTTACACACCCCTAAGTCTCAACAATGCATAGACCACAGTCTCAAGCTGATTTTAGGTGTTTTACAGTGTTTTATGGATTTGAAAAAGACAGGAAACATGTCATCATCTCAGAAGAAATTTTTTGAATCTACATTTAGAAGAACAGTTGCTTCTCAATGTAAACATGAGCCTGAGATATATCTGCAAAACAGAGAGTTTCTCATAAAAACCTGGCAGCTCCATTCAGCATGAAAACACAGAAGAAGAAAGACAACACTGTCAAACAGACTTGTAATTTGTCATGGCCAAGAACCTCCTTCATCTATAAGCAGAGGGTTAAGGCGCCTCCTTCATCCACAAGCAGAGGGCGATGGCTAATATTGATTTGAAGAAATTACAAAACTAACTATAAGCATAGGTTTTTTTTTACTAGACAGTGAAACAGTGATTCAAGGTTTCTGAAGGAAAGTGATGATCAAAACAGGGCTAAGATCTGAAATATGCAAGACAAAAGAAAGCAGGGTTTTTGGTCTTATGTCCTAAGAAAGAAGATAAATTGAAATTGCCAGCATCATCATCATGGCGCATCAAAAAAGGACTCCATTGATCAAAGATATCATAAAAAAATATCTCTGGAGGGGTGTTAATATGAATGGCTCAAATCAATGCTGAGAAAGAAGACATTTCAGTAAAAAGGACCTCTATGTGCTTTTATGTTTCTGTTGGGCTATGGGATAAAGTCTATGGTTCCAGATAAACATAGAGACAAGGCAGGCAAGTAGTACACAGCCCCAGATATAAGACATCTTGATATCAGTGAAAGCACCAATGTAAGTCCAGTTGTTGCCGCTACACACCACCACAAAGACAAATGTATCCTTCAGATGCAGTAGGTTTGGTGATTTCAGAACTCCATTAGAAGAAAATGGCTAATAAGAGCTTTGGTGTTTATGAGTAACTCTAGCTGCTTTTACACCTCATATGTTTGTCTCCTCAACACAAGGATATTAAAAGGTTATGATCTGAGTTTTGAAACCTTGGAAAAGCATGTAAAGATAATCAGGTATTTCATAAATGAAAGTAACTCCAATCATAGACAGGTGTCTTTTTAAAAAAATGTTTATCACAACTAGCAAAGGCAATCTGGGCTTTTATTATCAAGAGACATCATCACTGAAAATATTGTTTAAATGTCCAAAAGGGGTCATTTGACATACTGTTAGTTTTGGGAAGCTTGAAACAAATGCAAGTCTTCATTATCCAAGGGAAAAAGATATCATAATGATATATTTTGAGCAGAGAAGTGTATTGGAAAAAGGTGCCCTTCTTAATCAAAAGACCATGGCAAACTCTGAAAAAATGCAGCAAGTTTTTGACACCTACAGTTTGGGAAAAAGTTTGAAGAGACACCTGGAAACAGAAACTGTCAAAACAAGTTAAGAAGACAAGCCCTCTCCTTTCAAATAGCAAAGCAGTTTTTAGTATTTTTTAACAGTTTTAGAGTGGGTTTTACATAATGAATATCACCATCAGTGTTAACAAATGGCAGAGAATGGTCTACAGTTCACTAGGTATTTTTCAAAGTTGTAGCTTTTGTCTTAAAATGTCTCCAAAGGGGTCAACAGCGGCAAAGGTCATTTTTTCAAATATATGAGCACATTGAACAAAGCTAGCATTTGCAAAGTTTCTTATCATGAGAAAAAGTGAAGGAGTCTTAGCTATTATCTCGCAAAGGGTAAGAATTTTGTGTTTTAAATGACAAAGGATTTTAAATGTTTTCATAAAACCTCAATAAGTATATCAAAGGGTTTTCCCTTTTTTCAAAGGAAAGAGGTAAAGACTGCTTCCCACATGTTTTGCAAACTCCAAATGTGAACAAAGAACCCTTTTTGCTGCCCTCAAGACCGGAGGAAAGAATTTTGAACGAAATAACATATTTTTAGAGGTTTTTAACCTCTGTGGCGCGCCTGGAAAAGCGCGCGGCGCTCCTGGAACAAGATTTGCAAAGGGTTGTAACGTGCGCATGGCGCTCCTGTAGCGGCGCGCAGCACTCCTGTTGGTGCTGGTCCTGTCGGCCCGACAGTGACCCGACAACAAAATTTTGCGCGACGTTCTTCACTGTTAAAGCACAGCGCATATGTTCAACGTGCAAAAAGCCTCCAAACTGATTTAAAAGCTGCTCCAACTCCTCAAGAAGCATTGTCATCAAGTTTTGAAGGTATTCTATGTACCCCCCTGCTTTTTGCAAAAATGTTGAGTGGTGGAAAAGAGTTGAAAATCACGATATGAAACGCAGTTTTAAGTTTTGTAGGTTTGTTTGAAAAGTGAGTTCTGTTGTGGTCGTGTTAGTTGAATGGTGAAATAGCCCGAATGGTAGTTCCCTCTTGAATGTTTCAAAAATTATAAGCTACCCTCCAAACAGTTGTTAAACAATACAAACAGTGTCCAAAAGAGAGAAACAGAGTTTTAAAGGGAAAAATAGTGGGTTATTTTTCTTCAAAAACAGTGGTCATTCCACAAGCTTCTTTGACCTTTCAAATATCTCTTCAAGGTGTTGAAGAGACAAAACATGTCTTGACCTTCCAGTTCATAAAACATAGCAGTAAGTAAAGTTACCTTTGGCAGTTCAAGGTATTTTCAAACTAATATGAGAGACAGTGGAGCATAAAGAAGGCATTTTTGTTTGAAGGGGATTTTTATTGTTGAAAGCTACAGACTTTTGTGACCACATAAAAACATTGCAAGAGCTGTCACCTTGTCCTATTTAAAGTGGTCTTTATTGAATGTATGCACTTTGTGATTGGCTATATTTGTGAGTTTTGAAGCCACTGATGGAGTGGCCTACCAACAGGAAGGCAAGGTTTTAAAGCTAAGAGGATTGTGTTTGGCCTTTTTCTGAAAAAGGGTAAGGGTGTCCTACTGCCTAAAAAACCAAATTTGGGTGTCCTTCCATAGAAAAGAATCACTTTGACTGTGTATCTCTATTGACTATGTATTTGGTCTTGAAATATACTGGTTAAATGGCAGGCAAAGGGTAAAAACAGTGGTTTGAAAACAACAGGGATTTTTGTGTTTAAAAGGTCATCTCTGTAAGGTAGAATTAGGAAAAAACCACTGTCACCTCTTTGACCTTAAAACAAGCTGCAGTATTTAAAGCTGACACTACCATTTGTAGATGAATGTCATAAAAAGGCAAAGACAGATCAGTGTGTTGATTGTGAGAAAAGGTTGTTGTTGACTGACTACAGGGTTGTTTTTGTTCACACCAAGACTTAAGGAGCTAGTGACCTTATACCATCACAGTAACTCTTTGACTGTTTAACTTTTATTGACTGTGTTTTCGACCTTGAGTTTACTTATTGAGTAACATACCAAGTGAAAGGCATTATGTTGGAAAGAGGCAGAGGGTGGCATGTTAAAGGAAATTTTAACACTACCTTTGAGACCATTGCTGCTTACAGTAAGTCAATAGGCTAAGACAGATCTTTGTTTGAGGAAGGACATGAAAATGAAGAAAAAGATAAAGAACAGGAAATTGAAACAAAGCAGCAGCATGACAGTGATGAACAAGGAGGCTAAAGAGAAGCGCCTGGCATGGAAAGAGAAGAAAGTCACATCAGCACTTGAAATTTTGGCTTCAGTTTCGGAGCATGTTTCTGAGAACCCTTGAGGGTCATGCACACCAATTTTGAGCCTATTTTAACAACTTTTGGTTTTTTGGCATTTTTTGAGTTTTTGGTCAAAGACTCATAAATTCACCATTTCATTTTGAGGATTCGTCAAGGGAGGAGAATGGTATCATCGGATGCCATAATTTCATGAGCATGTCCTCAGCGATTTTCAGAGCATTTGGAGATCATTTTCCCCCTCAAAACAGCGAAAAAGGCTCGCATTTTGCACACTCTACCCGGTCTATCAGCAGACTGTAATTTTCTGGATTTTTACACACAGGTGCAGATTTGGAGGAATTCTGGGCATCATACTGGAGAAAGTTTAGTTGCGCCAGAAAGTAGACACTCAGAGCTTTCCAACGAGCTATCATGAGCCTCGTTTCAACATCAGGAAAGCTGCCAAATGATTCTGGCAAGTCAGGAGACATTTTGCTGATGAAAATTTGAAGTATTTTTGTAATTTTTGAACCTCTAAAATCTGCTTTTTCCAAATGTGCGTTTAGCTATTTTTGCACATGAAAAATGATGTAAAGTCAATTAAATTCCCTTTTTTAGCATTTTTTAGATATTTTATGAGATATTTTGTGCCTTGGGCTTTGAAAATCCTCAAGGACAAGTTTAGATATTTATTTTGAACCAATGGCTAGCTAGTTGCCTTGGTTGGTTTTCCTCCTTCTTGGCCTATATATTCCAAGAGGATTCATTGTAATAGAAGGCTGAACTTGAGAAGAGAAGCAATATATTGGTCATATGAGCTTTGGAGAAAATACTTGTGTTATGCTTTTGGATTTCCTCTTGAATGTTCTTGGATGGATGATGAAGGATTGTTGATGGATTCCATGACATGGTAGAATGGTATAGTGTCTCTTTCTTTGTTGTTGTCTTCTAGTTTTCATTCATGATACATGTTTCTTGCTTGCTATAGATCAGTAGAGATTAAATTTGAGATATTCCCATGGAGGCACCTCAAAATTCCTGAATCTTCATAGCTTTTATGTTTTCTTCTTCCTTAGTTGCATTAAATAATTCTTAACTGCTCTTTAATAACTTGAGGATATTGTTGCTAGTTTCATTAATAGTTCTATGCATGTTGAGTAGGATGTACGGTGTGCCCTGCTTACCTATGACTGTCCATAGTTCCATCCATGAAACTATCTCTTTGACTGATTAAGATTATCATTTTGTTTGAACCAAGGAGGCCTAGTCCCGATCTAGCCCTTTGCCTAAAAACTATGCAAATCTTGTTTTTCAAAGTGCCCAATAACTTGAAGTACTGTGTTTAGGCGTTTTGGCATAGTGTTTTGAGTTGTTAGTCCGTCTTATGTGTTTTCCCCAAATTCTGATAGCCATTTCCCAAATTTAGAGGGTCTTATACTTCTATGCATGGCTTGAATGTTTGTTTCTATGTATTGATTAGTTTATAGTTACATTTTGCATGATTAATGGTTTTCCCTACCATGTTTATGTTATCTATTGAACCAGTGATGCTTGAAAATCTTTGTTGTTCACAAACTTGATTTCCATTTACTCCATTTTGCCCAAAGATCCTTTCTACCTTGAATCAAATCGGCCCTTCAATAGCCTTGTATCGTCATCTAATAGCTTTCTTGACTTTTTGACCCCATAGCCCAGTTAATCCACATCTTGTTATCTATTTTATATCTTTGATCAGTTTCACCCCTCACTACCTAAAACAACTTAAAAAACCAAAAACTTACTTCATAACTAGCCTAAAATCAGAACACAATAAACAAACACACATATATCCCTTACGCATATAGAGAGAGCCCTCTCTGAGTCCAGGAAAGCTAGGTCCTCGGGCTCCAAAGCTTGGTTTGATGTTACACTGTCATTTGGCTTGCCAATCAGCCAAATCACAGGACCCTAACAGGACCTGCCACTTCCACCTGGTCGAGTATGGGGACCTGATGGTAAGTGGCAAGTAACTACTCTTTTTTGGGCATGTTAAAGTTAGTGAATAGTAGATATGGTACTGATTCATGTACTTTTGGTACGCAGATATAGCTCCAGTAAAACCGGCCGGATATATGGGACGACCGACAACATAGGGAGCTGAAGGGCCGAGTGGGTCGAGAGTAGCGCGCAATGAGGATGCGGCCGCCCTTCTAGAGGACATCCACCATAGATGCGAGAGGTTGCTGACCGAAGTTTCAAAGCGTGGGTGGCAAGACTTAGACGACCAGTACGTGGAGCCATGTATTGGTCTACCCTCGGAATGGCGAGGTGTCATGCGGCGCATGGCGATGGCCGATCAAGGCATACGTGATCTACGAGCTGCAGGAGTAGAGCCATTGGCTTGGGATCCGCCAGATAGTGAGTAGGTGGGGGGCATGTGGTGCCCCCTAGTGTGTATGTAGGGGCAGGTGGTGCCCCCAATTTTGAGTTTTTGTAACATGCGATGGGCATGTCATATGTATCAGAGTAGATGGACTCTAAACACATGTTTTGCGACACATATTATGGATATCCATCTTTGTTAATGATTATGAATGTTATTGTCTTGTATGAAATGCGTGTGATAAATGCCAATCTAGAACATGGTTTGCAATACTATCTGCATAGTGATTCTGTTCTCGAGGTACATGGTTGAAAGTTATGGTTTCAAATTCAAGTATCAAGAGTTTCACTTGTAAATATCGGCTAAAAAGCACAGGGTTATGCACACGATAAACACCATTTAGTTGCATGACAAGAAGTAGGGAATCCAAATGAACATGCAAATGGAGGATGTGATGAAAGAGGGCATCGGCTAAGAGACCACGCACTGCATCATATTCGGCCTGATTGTTGGTGGCAGTACCAATGAAGACCCTGTTTGAGAGAACAAGGGCATGCAAGGGGGTGAAAATGGCCCAACCTGCCAAGGCTAGATTCTGGGAGTAATGACTTGCATCATCGGCGTAACCGATATAGGGTGGGGACGGGAGGTCCTACGGAATGGTGTTACAAGACAACAAATGGGGGGAGGAGATGCAATGACGGCAGAGTGAGTGTACAGAAGACATCGAGTGGCAACTGCGGGAGGGAGTGTGATGAGCAGGATGGCCATGACTCATATACAAACTAGAGGGTGATATATGAGGGCTGTAGGAGGCATGGCGGGCACTCGGGCTGCGGAGATCAATAGAGATACGGGTGGAGTGATCTCGTGTATGGGCAGAAAAGAGGGGGTCAAGGGTGGTCGCTGAAGGGGAGTCAGGTGAAACAACAGGGGAGGATGCAAAGGGACTGTGCTCCAAGGGTCTCACAGAGGATAATAGGTAAAGAATGGTCGTAGTAGACTCCGTCATCTGAACATCAGGGGGGGGGATGTCGATGGGAGCGGGGGGATCCTCAAGCTGGCCCGAAGCATACTGCGCGAGTATGAGAGAGGCGGATTGTTTTTGTTCAACCTCATACTCTCGGACTACTTATAAAGAGGCGCGGTAATGCATCAGGTGAGGACAATGGTGGGTGTAATGGCCATGCACACCACACAAAGCACAGGGTTTGCTAGTGTGAATAGTTTTTGGGTTCTTGGTTACGGATGAGGACGGAAGAGAAGGGTCAGAGACCGTAGAATCAGGGAATGCAACTTTAACCATGGGTTGAATGCGGGGCAACTTAGGACAAGTATGGGTGGCATAACTGACGACATCACACAAGGAACAAGGCTTGGAGGGCGGAGGTGGAGTAGGGTCAGTCGGAGTGGCCATGTCTTTAGATGCCTCCTTGCGAGATTTGCCTTTCTTTACTGGAGCTGTCACCATGGGGGTAGGGTCCTGGGGAGGCGCAGGGGGCACGGTAGCGATGGAGGAAGTGAGGGGGACTGGTTGAACTGGTGTCAAAGCAAGATAGGGTTTAGGGTGACCAGGAGGGGTAGCGGCTGGAGGTTCAAGGTACCAGACGAGTATACCTAGGGTCAGGCTAGGGAGAGAGAGGGTGGCCATGACGGGGACCGAATAGACTCTGGGAGGGGGAGCCAGGAACGGTATCTGACCAGCGGGATAATGACCAGGAGGAACGGCTCCGAGATGGTTAAGGCCTAGGGGAACCGATCCAGGGGGATAAAGGGGTTCAGGGATACCAGCTGTAGGAGAAGGGCCAGAAGGAGGAGGTCCGGCTAGCGGAGATGAAGGGCTAGGAGCGGGTTGTGGTGGGCGAGGTTGAGTCTGAGGTTGCTGAATAGCCGAAGCGGGTCGCTTAAGGGCAGCCCGAGACGATTGCATCATGCAAACATTCGACAAGCTGGGATCAGAGACAAGAGGAGGGGGGAGACCAGGAAAAGTTCCAAGCAGGGAGGAATCTTTGTAGACGCCGGGGGAGACACTAGTCAAGGAATCGACGGTTTTCTTATTGGCTACAGAAGAGATGGTCGTCTCAGGGGAGGTATGAGACTTTGGCTCATGATAGGTCAACTGGTCGATGGTGACTATCTTCCCATTGTGAGGAAAATACATCTTGCGAAAAACCGCGGATTTGACAATAGACATGGCGTACGTGTAGCTTCGCCCCAATAGAATGTTGTAGTCTAGAGAGGCGTCGATGACTTCGACATCAATGCAAACAGTCTTACCAGCAAGGGCGATAGGACAATTATGAAAAAGGCCAATGGGCTGAGAGGCGTGGCCATCCCATGCTCGAAGGGTGATCGTGGAAGGGGCCAAGTCAGGAGATCCGAGTTGCTTCCAAACCGAAGTGGACATCACACAGGTGGATGCCCCCTCATCAATTATACATCGAGAAACATTGGCATTCTGGATTTTGACTGGGATTTGGAAGGCGACGGAAGCAGGAAGAGGAGGATGTTCTGATTGATGGGCATTGAAAACAATCATTTGGTCATCAGCAGGATCTAAAGTGCCCACAGCAGATAGTAGAGCCTTCTTTTGGGAAGGGCACGATTGGAGGAGTTCCAATGTGGAAATGGCAGCAGGAGATTGCGCCAAATCATCTACTATGTTATACAAATGAGTAGCTCGACCAGAAGCAGCATTTCGACGTAATGGTCCTTTAGGAATCTTGGTATGAACCTCAACTTTGGGTTGAGGGATATGTAAGGGGCCATTGGATGTCGAAAGAGGCTCTGTAGAACCTGAAGAAGGGGACTCGGGGGCAGACTGAGCGGGAGGCTTGGGGTACTGGTGAGACCGAGTTTGAAGGCGAAGGTAGACAGTTGGGGAAGGATCAGAATTCATCATGAGGATCTGGTAATCGGAGGAACCAGAAGGGGAAGGTTGAGTGGCGGCCTGTCCGTCAGGTGGTTGGGCAGCCACGAATCCTTATTGAGGGAAAGGATCAGTAAACACAGCTGGTTGAGTAGTGGCCACATTAGGGGGAGCATGAGGGGAGGCATGTTATCCTCGCAATGTGGCTTGAGACTCCCACATCTACCGCATTTGTGGTAAGAGGGGACAATCGTGGGTGTAATGACCATAAACACCGCAACACAAACAAGGCTTATTTGTGTGAAGAAGCCTGTCCGGCTTGGGCTGAGTGCCCTGTTGCTGGTTAGCAGTGTTAGGGTCAATACCTTGAGGATTGGGCCCACGAGTACTAGGGGCAGATTGGTTTGGATTGTATCTCCACCTTCTTTGAGAAGAAGGAGGATTAGTCGCACCCTGCTGTGCAAATACTTGCCCTGGAGGGGGCTGTAGGTGCGGTTGCGGGGTTGGAGGAGGCAAGGGAGACAGAAGCACATATGCTAGAGGATTTGGCGCACCAGGCTGCGGATAAGGGTAATGGTTAGGTTGGGCAACATTGAGGTAAGCAGGAGGTTGGGCAAAAGGATGAGGCATGCTGTATCCTAGATACATGCTACCTGGAGGGGGGAAAGTGCTAGAGGTACTAGCCCCTCCCTGAGGGAGACCATAGCCCATAGGAGGTTGAGCATACGGATGAGAAAGGGCTCCAACGATACCGTCAGCAGAATGAGATGCCCCCGGGGTGTTAGCACCTCCGGGCCCGGGGAGGTCAGGAAGGACGGTATAAACATAACCGGACTGAGCATAGATCAGGTCATATTTCAAGGCTATTTGGAAGGTGGCTTCTTCGGTTTGAGGGAAATGGGAGTCGACATCTTTACCAATGGGAGCTAAGAGAGTGTGAAGGAACCAATCCATATAAACCTGATCTTTGAAGGGGGGAGCTCGACATAAGCTTCGTCTTCACCGCCATTCCTGGACGTGAGTGGAAAGGCGGGTCGAAGAGGTTTGCTTGAAAGAGGTCAAAAGCTTCGTACCAGTATCGCATCGGAGAGGGAGCTGAAAATAAGATAAAAAGGCTTGGGAAATGGTTGCAAAGGTGGTATGGGAAGAGGTGCTTGGTCAACATGCCATTTGGAAGCTTCTCCGGTAAGCGTGCGTTGTAACAACCGAAGACAGATGGAATCATCGGTAATGGAATTGGAGGAACAGCACATGTGAAAAGATTGGACGTGATTGGTTGGATCTTCTCCAGCAAGGCCTTCGAACTTAGGGATGTTGGAGGGGAGCTTGGTTGGCATAGCAGGCCAACCAAAATCATGGCAGATAGGGTCATTGATCAACTGATTTAAATCGGGGAGGCTGAGGCCTGCGATGTATGGTAGCAAGGGTGCGGCTGAGGTAGTTCCTGTGGCGGTTCCGCTAGTAGTAGTTCCGGCATTAGGGTTGGGAGCTACGCTAGTGTTAGGCCCTGGACCAGACATAGTGAAGGTGACAGGGGGAGAACCAGAAATAAAAGGAGAACCCAATGAATCAGAAGAGGAGTCAGAATGCAGACTCAGAGGAGGACTGGCTCGATGATGGCGGGACGGAGCAGGTCGATCGACCGGAAACTGAGGGTGAAGGCCAAGAAGCCTCCGGGAAGTGTGCCTTGGGGGCGCAATGATGGAAACACAAACACGGCACGAGGGGAAGAAGAATGACGGACAGAGGCAGGGAGGTGCAGAATCAAGTGATTACAATTTCAAAACAAGGGCAAAAAGGTGCAGTGTTAATTGATTTTAAAGTCTTTGCCTGGCAGTGTAAACCAGGCTCTTCTTCACTTAGGGTGAGTGTGTGGCGTGTGTTAATTTTAATTTTTAAACCCTTTTCGTTTTGAGAGAAAGAGAAAAAGTGTGCTGCGTAACTGAAAATAATGCTGCAAAAACAGTATATAATGCTGAAATAACTGAAAATTAACAGCTACTATTGCATCAATTCAACCCAAAAAGGTGAGTATCTCAAAAATAATCTAAGAGAGGGAAAAAATCTAGTCAAAACACACTAAAAATAGGCCAATAGATCTAGGGTCAAAAAGGGACAGGGATCTAAAGGGAAAAGCTGCTGAAAAGAGGTGCAGATCACAGCCAAGAGGCAGAGGCAAGGTGGCTGGAAAGGAGGAAATCAACAAAAATTAGAAGGGGAAAGGAGGAGGCCCTAAAAGTAGATCCAAAAAAATCTTCAGGAGGTGATTTGAAAGGGAGAAGAGCTGATTAGAAGAGGTCTGAAAAGGAGGTATCAGATCTGGAAAAAAGGGGGGCTGAAACTCTGAAAAAAAAAGACCTGAAACAGATAAAAACTCTTCCACCAAAATTGGAGGGTACTGAAGCCCTAGGGGGCTATGTTCCCACTTAGAGGAGAAAAACAGATCAGAAACAGGTTGAAACGGGCTGAGACAGAGGCTGGAAAACCCTGACAGAAGCTTCAGAAAAACCCAGGAAAATTGCAGAAAAATAGCAAGAAAATTGGCAGGTCGCAGGTTCTGACCTGTTTTTAGTGCAGGTCGTGGAAAATGGGCTGAAAAGTGCGACCTGGAGGTCCAGGTCATAGTTTATGGGCTGAAAAGTGCGACCTGAAGCTCCGGGTGTCCCGGCGGCAGATTTCCAGAAAAGTTGTTGTCTCAATTGTGGCTGATGTCTGTCACCTGCGCAATAGGGCCAGAAGCATGCGGAAGTTAGAAATTTTAATGTTTTAGGGTTTTATAGGGGAAAAACACCATGAAAATAGGAAAAACAAAAGGCTGAAAAGAAACCCTAGGGTCTGAAGTAGCTGGATATGCAGGAATATGAAAACGACAACGGTCGTAATTGAAAACCCGTGTGGAGTCGCCAATTGTTAGTATGAATCCTTTGTCGAAGTGTACGAAAAAATACCACTTTAGCTACACATAACTAATAGCCCTAACATCAAATGTGGCTGCCAATATCTTCAGATCTGCAGTTAGTTGATCAAGACAAGAGCTGCAAAAAACCGGATCTATGCATAGAAAGACATTAAGCAGTAAAAAGAAGGGTTTGCTCCATATATCCAATAGACAAGACAAGAACAATTTTTGAAAGAATTTTTTGTATTAAGGGCACCTGGGAGGAAAACAAGAAGATGTTTCCAATTCTCCTCAATGGGATGGGTTCTTGGAAGTCCTCAGCACTTCGGATCTAGCATTTCTCTCTCCTGTTGGTGTAGAAAACCCAGACAAAGATAGAACTCAAAGGGAGCTCACACAGCAAATAATGGAAAATATGACAATGATAATGGCTCAAAGTCGGACCAAGAGTTTAGATCCAGAGTGATCTAATAGGCAACAAAAGGTGAAGAATGGTAGGAAAAACCCTCCTATTTATAACAAAATATTGGGTCATTCTAGATCTTGGTGCATGATTAAAATAATTTTAACCAAATCTAGATCCACCTTTTATGGAATATTTTATTATATTTGTTGGAGGGAAAAAGTATTTGACTTGGGTCAAATCCCTTTATTTGTCAAAAATAAATAAATAAATGATTTATTTATCTTTTAAGGAAGTGGTTGGAAGATAATCAAATAAATAATGATTTATTTAATTATTTGTGGGTGATTTGGTCATATTTAACAAGGAATATTATCTAAATAAGATTTAAATAATTATTCCTAGAAAATAATAAGATAAATAAAGGTTTATCTAATTAATTTCTTTCTTTTGGGTTAAATATGATTAGGAATAATAATTAAATTATGGTTTAATTAATTATTCCATGAGGAAAATCAAACAAATATAGGTTTGTTTAATATTTCCTTTTTTGGTTTCCTGTTGAGACCATAAACAACCTAATAAATGTGGTTTATTAAGTTATTTTACATAGTGAAAGAAATTTTACTTAGGGTAAAATTGGTCTTACATGGTGTACTTGGGTCCATCTAATGATGATAGGTTAGATGACCAAAAAATGGTGTAACAGTTTCTTTAATGAATGGAGCTGCTAATTCATTTATTTCTTCTAAGACATCATCTATATTCATATCAAGTGCTTGGAAGTTTGACTCAGCCATGAGTTTTGCTAATCCCTGCCCTTTGATTAGTTTGGTAGGCCTGATTTCTAAGTCATATTATAGAATAATATCAATCCATTTTCCACTTTTACCATCAGGGTATTGAATTAGAATATCCTTGACAACTGTGTGTGGAACAAAAGCAATGATGTGAGAAAGAAAAATATAGACTCTGAAGTCTTTCAATGCTTTTACTAAGGCTAAGGCTTGTTTCTCCATGATGTTATACTTGAGTGGAGCATCTCTCGAAGCCCCACTAAGAAAGGATATTGGTTGTTCATGCCCCATATTATTCTTTTGCAGTAATACTGCAGCTATTGTACGTTCAGATTCAAAGGAAAAGATATACAAATCTTTGGTGGAATTAGGACTTATGAGAACCGGTGTTTGGGTTAAAGCTTGTTTTACCAGTTTGAATGATTGTTTAGCTTGTATTGTCCATTTAACACCCACCTATTTCTTAAGCATTTTTGTGATATTCCTCAATAGCTCAGCAAGGTTGGGGATGAATCTCCTTAAAAAAATTATCTTCCCAATGAAAGGCTATAGTTCTTTAAGGTTTCTAGGATGGCTGATATTCAATATGCCATCAATCCTTTTGCGGTCTACTTTGATTCCTTCTTCAGAAATAATGTGGCCAAGAAGTTTTCCTTCTTGGAGACCAAAGAGTTTCTTTTTGGGATTCAAAGATAAGCCATATTTCCTACATTTCTCAAAAATGTTTCTTAAATGAATCAAGTGTTCTTTATTAGTTTTAGAGAGAACAATAATTTCATCAAGATAAATATTTATAAAATAGTCTATGTCTTATGAGAAGGCTATGTTAGTGGCCCTTTGGAAGGTGGCCCCTGCATTCATCAAACCAAATGAAATTTTTACATACATGAATGTACCCCAAGGTGTAGTAAAAGCAGTTTTATGTTGGTCACTTGGGAGTACTAAAACCTGGTTGTAACCTGAGAACCCATCTAATAGTGAAATTCTTTTAGCCCCAACCACCCTTTGAAGTATATGATCCATTTTTGGCAAGGGATAGTTATCTTTAAGGGAGGCTCTATTAAGATTCATAAAATCAATGCAGAGCCTAATTTCTCCAATATTTTTCCTAACAGACACTAAGTTGGAAGCCCATTATGAATACTTGATGGGAACTATGATCCCAGCCTCATACATTTTCTTAATTTATTTTTCAACTAAAGGCAATAAAACAGGGTTTATCCTCCTGAGTTTTTGTTTGAAAGGTTTATGATTTAATTTAAGAGGAATTTTGTGTTGAATGATGCTAATATCATATGATTTTAAATCCTTGTATCCCCATGAAAATACATCTTTAAATTCTTTGAACGGGTCTATGTATTGTTGTTTAATATGAGTTGGGAGAGTGCTACACAACTTGATCATTTTGGTTCCTGCTGGGCTGCCTATGTTATGTTCTTCTATGTCTATTTCTATTGAATTCATCCTTGGTTCTTTAGCTACATCATTGAAATTGAAAAGTTGGCTAATGGTGTAAGACCTCTTGGAATTGTATCATTTTTACATTGTAAATCTTCCAGGTCTTTCTGGTTCATACTGTCAATTATTTATGCTGTAAATGGATGTTCAAAATGGTTTATATCAATAGAAAAAGACAACGTTGTTTCAGGGTTTTGTTCTTCATTAAAATAGTCTTTGTCATGGCTTAAAATAGGTGTTGGCATGGTGAAGTCATTCTTTGATTGCAAAAAATCATCTATGTGCTTTTCTCCTTCAAATACCTACCAATAATCTTGATTATCAGGTATTGCAGGTCTGTTTTTTACCTTTACATCAAATTTTTCATTGGTCTCTGGTATTTGGTAATTACTAGCAGGAAAGGCAAGTTCATTTTCTAGATGATTTTTGGCTCTTGGGATAAAAATGAGTTCATATTTTTCAAAGGTTTTCAGGAGATCAATGGAAGCATTCCTATATTCTCTGTGTTTTGGGTTTTTGGTTCAATACTCCCCTTTAATCTGTATGATAATTAGCTCAGAATCCCCTTGGACTGACATTCTTTTGGCCCCTAAATATTTAAGTAAATGCAAGCCAATAAGGAGGGCTTCATATTCAGCAATGTTATTTGTGCATGGAAAATCAAGTTTATAAGAAAATCCTTTGTTTGTGTTTTGTATCCATAGACCAACCCTTACACTTAGTTTTCTACAAGATCCATCAAAGTTTATCTTCTAGGGTATTTCAATCTCTCTTTCATTTTCTTTCTACTTTTCAAGGCTGTTAAAATATGGATTGTTCTTTTCTTGAGTTGATGGCAGATTTGACTGTTCTGGTGGACTAAATTCTCCTTTGTTTTATTTTTCTTGTGGGTTGATTTCATCTTCATTATATAAGATAAAGTAATCCAAATCTGAATGGATGGAGTAGATAGGAGAATTTTTTGGTCTCTCTATGTTTCTCACCATGTATTTCATGTGGGATTCCCTGTATAGTCTTCTGGTTTGGTTAAATATTTGGATGGTGGCATAAGACATGTCCATTTGAAGGCTCGATTGAATTTTGGCTACCCGTGATCTAGATAAAAGCATGCCATATTTAGGGGGAATGTCAGCTACCACTATGTCCATCACTAGACTCTTAGCAAGAATTTGTGACAAGTTAACACATATATCTTTAATTAGGCCTAAGCATTTCACCCTAATAGAATCAAAAGAATACAAGTCTTTTTATGGTTTAGTAATTTATAAGCCTAGGCTTTCCATTACAGCATTGGGCATAAGATTGTGAGAAGCACCTGAGTCTAGCATGGCATTGTGCAATATTTTCTCATGTATATTAAAGCTGACATAGAAGGGAGGGACAATGCCTTCTTGGTATTTGCCTTCAACTTCAGGGCCAAACAATAATTTTGGTTTATCATCTACCAAGTTTAAAGTATCAGTGTCATTGCCCATATTAAAAGCTTTCAAAACATGTTTTTTATATACATCCTGAGTTACTAGTTCAGCTAAGGGTATGGTGATTTTAATCTTGGAAATTTCCCCTTCAAGGTTGAAAGGAATTTTTTTTTTTAAACATATTTACATCTGTTTTGTCATTTACAACTCTTTCAGCAATTTTGATTTGCTGATTTTTATTTGGACTGCTATTTGGGACATATTTGTTAGGGCCACAAGTAGAAGTACTAGGGAAACTTTGTTCAACACTTTGCTGAGTGTTTTTGTGTTTATTTTGATCAACTTTCTTGGCTAAGTGTTGGTGTTACTTGCTATCTTCTTAGGCTGATTTTCTGAGGTTTTCTTAGCAGCAGTACGAGTGTTTTTGTCACTGGAACTCCTTGGGCTACCTTTTCTTCTAAGATTGTATTTTTTGTGTACCTCCATGATAGCATTTTCAAACCCCAATCTGTAATCTTCAGAATCCTCATTATTCTATTCATTTTGTTCTAAGAGAAGAATCCTTGTTCTTCTTCAGTGAGAAAAACATCTATCTCACTGTCAGATCCTATCAAGTTTACATGATTTTCTTCCAACCTTTCAACTTCCCTTTCTTCTTCTTGATCAACATAGTTTTGTTGAAATGGAGGTCTAATCTACTGGTCATTGTCTCTCTGCCTATCTTGATTAGGGTCTCTTCTAAGATTTTGGTTTCTATTTTTGTTTTGGTTTTCTCTAGGAGGCACTCTATCATTTAGATTTATCTTTTCAAGAATCCTCTCCATTACCTTTACTAAGTTATCAATTTTAGTATCTGGTTGAAGCCATTGTATCATCTTTATATGTAACTCTTTTTTCTGCTCTCAACCTATCTCTCTTTTCAATCAGATTTTCCTCCACAATCATGGCTCCCCTCTGCATATCTTCTAAATTTGAGGGGTCTCTTTCCCTTAGCTGGTAGGCCATTGCAGGGTCAAAGCCTTCTGGGAATTTATCCAAATATAAGCCTAATGGAGGTTTCATGTCTAGAGGAAGTGCATTATACACACTATTGAATCTAGTGCAGTAGTCATGGACACTTTCCCCAGTATTCCTTTCGAGATTAGTATAGTCTGAAAGGATTTGGAGGGGGTTTTTCATAATTTCCCATTTGTTTATGAACGTTTGATATAAGGAAGGGAGATCATTTATGCTATGAGGAGCTAAGTTTTTAAACCATTTCTTGACTTCTCCTCCTAGACTTTGAGAAAAAATTCTCATCTTAATGGTTCCTTCTTCTATTTCCATGTAATCAAAATAATAATTCATTTTATCTACATATTGTTGGGCAGTAGTAGGTTCATTTGTAGTGAAATGGAGAATTTTGGACTGGTAATCATTTGGTAGAGGAGCCATAGGTTGTAATAACATTAGTGGAGCATAAAATGCTACCATTATTGGAAATAATGGGGGATTTACAAGAGGTGGATTGATAAGAGGGAAAGTGGGCTGAAATGGAGTGTTTTGAATAGTGGATGTGTGGATAGGAGTGGAAGAAACACTTGGGTCAAAAAACAGATGGTGAGCATATTTTTTGTGGAAGGAGTTGAAATGATGGAGAAGCTGGGAATTAGGTCGAGTAGAAGGTGAGGCTTCTCTGCTAAAACTCTATTGCAAATCTGTGGTTTCAAAATTGGCTTGGTTTAAATCACTCTGAGACTTATTTCTAAAGAGGTTCTTAGTGTGAGGTATGTCAAAGTGAAGATCTTTCAAGCCTGTGAAGTTTTTAGGGACAAATCTTGTTCTTGTGATGGTCCTATCAATAGTTGGTTTTCCAGGTCTAGAAGTTTTCCACAAAATAATCTCTAGATTTTCAACTATGTTAGGGGGATTAGGATTTGGATGAGATCTAGTGTTAATCCTATGTGAAGCCAGATTATATTTTTTTCAACATTTAGAGAGGAAGAGATTTTTTGGACTGTTTTACAAAGGTTTTCCTCCCACAATGATTTCTATAATAGGATAACTAGGCTTCTAAACTTCCTGAAGACTAGTTAACACAATCCTAAGGAAATCTGTAGATCTAGTGAGGTAATAGGCCTACTAGGGCTAGTGGAGTCGCCAGGTGGAAATTTTTAGCTTTTCTGAAAGTAAAATGTTTTATGGTCCACCACCAGTGGTTTATTTAAAAACCAATTTGAATTTTTTTTGGGTTTTTCTGAGTTTCTATGGTTTGTTGAAGGACTAAAGAGTCTATAAGAGCTTTGTAGGCAACTATGAACTCAGAGGTCCCACCGTGATCGCCATAATGTTGGGATCCTGTGATTTGGTCGATTGGTAAACCAAATGACAAGGTAACATATGAAACAGTCTTTAGAGCTCTAGGATCTAGACCTCTTGGTCTCAAAGAGGGATCTCTCAATATATTTTCAAAGATATGACTTGTTTTATTTGAAAAAGGTTGATTTTAGGCTAGTTATTAAGCATGATTTTGTTTGATTGTTTTGTGGGACATGATGATCTAGGCAGAATAGAAAGAAAATGTAAATCTCTAAGTCATTGGGCAATGGAGTCTAATGGAGGTTTTGTAACAAGTTTGTAGATGAATTAGGGATATCAAAGGGAAAATCTAACTTGGCTGTTGGATCTACAAATTTTTTAGGTGAAATGAAATGGGCATCCAGTATTTCGAATGAAAAATAGAACTAAGGGCAGTTAAGAATCCTTAATTATATGTACTCTTAAACAAAGGAACTTAAAGCATCATTTGAACATAAAGAATTATTTTATAGATAGGGCTAACCATGAATTCTACAAATTACACTTCAGCAAATAAAAATTTCAAGACAAACTTTCAAAATGAAATATAAGAGTCGAGGAGCGTTCTATTTCATCAAAGATTTCACTCTCAAGGATAAGAAAAAATTCAAGATTCACAAATAACCGCATTCATAGAAGAGGGAAATCCCAAGCATCTATGACTATAATTATAAATACCTTCAAAAACATTATTTGAGCAAGTACAAAGGGTATGATCAAAACAGACCTCTTTGGCAGACTTTGGACAATAGTACTTTGAAGGAAGATTTCAAAAACAATTTTTTTTTAAAAGTGTCTAAAAGAAGCAAGGAAAACCATAAATCATCTTGAGCGCAACTGTATTGAACTATTCTTGAAATAAACAAGATTAAGGGTTGAAAATAGTTAAACTACTGAATCAAGCATTCAGCATATGAGAACATAAAGAAAGTGAAGAGTAAATAGGTATAAGGTGCTTCTAGGAGACATTTATTAGCCTAAAAATTTTACTCCACTACAAGCAAGAGATGATGAAAAAAGAATGAAAACAAGAAAAGAATTAAAATATTTAGAATAATTCACCAATAGCCAAACTCAGGGATACAATGACAGAGATTTCTCCATCCACAAACAGGTCAAAAAATCCACAGGTTCCAGTACATAAAGTTCTCTTCAATCTCAGTAAAAATATGTATTACTTCAAAGAGTTATCAAAATTTCCCCCTTGTACAATGAGTTTGAATGCATTATTTATGCTACAAATGAGAAGGTGGAAACATCGAGGGCTCAAAATTTCATTAATGACATAGTAAATTTACTCCTATCCTTAAAAAAAACCATGCAAGGCATAAGGTAGGAATGTTTCTCATATACTTCTCTATCTATTAAATCTGTTTTTACTTCCTGAGGATAAAATAGCTGAAAAGATTGACTTTGAGGCTCTTTATGTCTTTTACAATAACTGTCTGACAGTTTATAAAATATCTTTGTGTAATAACTGCCAATTTTCCCTTTGAGGTATAAAGTAATTGAAAGATGTCACTTTTGATTTATTAAGTGAATAACTCCCACTTTGATGTATCTGATACTATATTTAAGCCTAATTTCCCTTGATTTTATCATTAAAACTGTGTTTTTAGGGCCCTTTGGCCTTGATCTTCCTTTTTAAATTAATCTTCTTTAATGTCCTTTAACACTTCATTGGATTTCTTTTAACCTTTTAATCCTTTGTTGCTTGGGCCTATAATTATCCTTTTGCTGACTGTATTCACCTTAAAAATTCTTTTAACCTTGAGACTGTGGGATTAAAATTTCTATTATTTGGTCTTTGTGCGTAATCCTTCATCTTCAATCTTCTCTGTCTTTGTTGGTTTACACTTTTCTTACTGACTTGGACTAGTTTTTAATCCCCTTTCTTTGGTTCTTGGTCTTTTACCCTTTGTTTCTTCCACTGTGCTTTTCCTTTCATTGTTGTGGAAAGAGGACCTTAATGCGTGGGGGTTTTATTTGAATACCAAATTTTTATGCAATATTTGATTAAAATACCTGGATTTATGCCCTAGAAATTTCTTTTCTTCATTTAACAGTCTTCAACGGATGATGATGTTCGACCCTGTCACTTTACAGACAGTGGGAAGGGTTTTTACCATTAAAACTGCCATCAAACCTGCACAAGACAAAAAAAATGTTAATAAAACCATGCAGGGTCAGAAATATTGCTTCAGAGGCTGGTGGAGGAGGTTGTAGAGAGGCGAAATGCATGGAGGAAGAGTTTTAATGGCGGAGGGTGAAAAAAAGGTTTTAAATGTACTTTGCTATGAAAATGTCACAAGTGGTTTTGGAAAACCATTGGCAGTTTTCACGTGACAAACAAGTGGTAAGTGGTTTGCGTTGAATTGAACATGATATAATTATATCGCGCCACGCGTCCTCTACAATACCACCAGTGTTGCACGGCTTTTGGTTCTTAAACCTCAGACACAGAAATCGTGTGAGATGCGATATCGACCGTTGGATGAGAAGGGGTGGATCTAACGATCAGGAGAGCAACGCGATGGGAAAGGTGCGTGGGTGGGGAAATAGTGGAAGCCAGGTGGCAGCGATCAATTGGATGAGGGGTTTGTGTAGTGAATGGTAGGCCTCAGTGGAGTTGGGTTGTTAGGTATAGATGATGACCATCGGATATTATAAGATCTACGACATGGATTAATCGGCGGGTATAAATGGGTGGGAGGTTGGATGGTGAAGGGGAATGATGGTGACCATTTGATTGTTGGGATGGATGACAGAGATCTGTCGAGAAATAACATAGGTGCAGGGAAGTGGTCCTGTGGAAGATAGGGCAACCAGGAGCCAAAGAGAAGGGGCTTATTGCGTCGGGCAATCGGTAAAGAATAAAGATAGGGGGGAGGGAGAAAAAATGGAATTTTGATGCGATGGAGGGCTAATAAATGAGTACTAGGGCACGGTCTCGTGGGGGAATATGTGACCAGGGGCGAAGGATAAGGTGCTAATCACATCGAAGGGTAAAAAATTGCAAAGGAAATGCGGGTTCAAAGAAGAAAAGCCGATGCGACAGGGGTTTGGGTGCTTGGTCACAGTGCTTGGACATATGGGGGAAAGGGGCCAAATATTTTAAACCCTCGGGGGCTTATACCTTTCAATTGAAAAAGACTACTTTTTAGGCAAAAATGGGTTTTTAGGCCAATTTTTAAGAGTTCCGATAGGTGAAAAAGGGAAACTTAAACCATAAAAATGGGTTTTTATGGGTTTAAAGGGGTTTTTCATGGGTAAGTGAAGGTTGAAATGAGAAGGGAAAAAAAGGGGATCTTTGGAAAATGGGGCCTTAGAAAAAAAATTCTTTGGGAACAACAGACTTACTTGGTGGATTTCGTTTTAAGGAAATAGCAGTATTTTGAAGGGAGCAACAGGCTAAGGAACAGTACTCTTAAGGAACAGAAATAGGGAACAACAATGCTAAGGAACAACATTGCTAAGGAACAACATTTTTAAGGAACAAAAATGCTAAGGAACAATAGTTTAGGGAACAACATTGCTAAGGAACAACATTTTTAAGGAACAACAAGATAACCTTTTTAGGAAAAATAGATGAATATTTTGGTGAAATGACAGACTTGGAAAGATGAAGGCCATGAGATTTCTAGAATTCATAATTTTTTTTGCAATTTTGTTGTAGAAATCTAGGTTTATCAATTTTAGTCATCTTTGGATAAAATCAGAATTATGGATGACTAACAACCCAAACGCGTTTCATCGGGCGCCTTCACATGGCATGACACGACATGTCCGAATGAGCGATGGCACAAGGGAGGAAATGGAAAACGGGCTACACGAATGTGCACAAGGCACCCAAGAGATCACAACTTAGCAAATTTGATATGACTGCCCTCAAACGAAACGACCAGACCCGAACGCGTTTTATCAGGCATCGTCGCACGAAGTGACACAGCTCGCCTGACCGAATGAAGATACAAGGGAGCAAACATAAAATGGGCCAAACGAATGTGCACAAGCTAACCAGGTGACCACAAGTTAGAAAAGTTGATATGGCCACCCTTAAACGAATCAACCCGACCCGAATGTGTTTCAACAAGCGCCCTCACACGATGCAACATGACCGCCTGACCAAATAAAGGCAAAAGGGAGAAAATGGAAAATGGGCCACATGAAAGTGCACAAGGCACCCGCGAGGTCACAACAAATAAAATTTGATACAGCTGCCATCAAGCGAAACGACCTGACCTGAACACATTTCATTGGGTGCCGTCAAAAGAAATGACCCAACCCAAACGCATTTCATTAAGCACTCTCACACGGTGCAACATGACGCACCTGACCAAATGAAGGCAGAAGGGAGCAAATGGAAAATAGGCTGCATGAACATGTACACAGAAGCAAAGTGGTCACAACTAAGAAAATTTGATATGGCCTCCCTCAAATGAAATGACCCAACCTGAATGTGTTTCATCGAGTGCCCTCATACGATGCAACAAAATGAACCCAACCAAACAAAGGCACAGGGTAGAAAATGAAAAATGGCTCGCATGAACATGCATAAGGCACCTAGGGAGTCACAACTTAACAAATTCGATATTATTACCCTCAAACGAAACGACCCAACCCGAACTTGTCGCATCGGGTGCCCTCACATTGCGCGACATGGTTATTGTGCAAGTAAATCCCCTCTGCAAACAGAAACAATCCCTCTAGCCCTAGGGTGGGTCTAGTAGCAAGGGAACATTGTAATCCTTTGGACTCCTAGTTTATGAATGAAACTGAGCTGGATTACGAATTTAATTCATCAGGCGCCCTCACACAGCACACCATATTGAGCGAAGGCAGAATGGAAAAAATGACAAACGGGCTGCACAAACATGCAAAAGGTACCTGGGTAGTCAAAATTTAGTTAATTTGATGCGGCCACCCTCAAATGAAATGACCCAACCCATATGTCTTTCATCGGGTGCCCTCACATGATGTGACATGGCGCGCTTGACCAAACGAAGGCACAAGGGAGAAAATGAAAAGTGGGCTGCACGAACGTGCACGAGGAACTCGGGCGGTCACAACTTAGAGAAATTTGATACAGTCGCCCTCAAATGAAATGACCCAACCCGAACGTGTTTCATTGGGCACCCTCGCATGGTGGGACACAGTCCTCCCGACCGAACGAAGGCACAAGGGAGAAAACAAAAAACAAGCTGCACGAATGTGCACAAGGCACCTGGGTGGTCGTAACTTAGAAAATTTATATGGCTACCCTCAAATGAAATGACCCGACCCGAAGAGGTTTCATCTGTCTCCCTAAAATGAAATGACCCAAATCGAACGTGTCTTATCAGGCGCCCTGGCACAGTGCGACACAACCCGCCTGACCGAACGAAGGAATAAGGGATAAAACAACAAATGGGCCACATGAAGGTGCACAGGGAACTCTGGCGACCACAACTTAGAAAATTTGATGTGACCTCCCTCAAACAAAATGACCTGTCCTGAACACATTTCATCGGGCACCCTCATACAACGCGACATGACCCCCCCGACCAAGTGAAAGCACAAGTGAGCAAATGGAAAATGGGTTGGAAAAACGTGCATAAGGAACTTGGGTGGTCACAACATAACAAATTTGATACCTCGCCTTGAAACAAAACAACCTGACCCGAACACGTTTCATCGGGCGACCTCACACAATGTGACATAGCATGCCTTACCTAATGAAGGAACAAGGGAGAAAATAGAAAACATGCCACATGAACGTGCACATGGCACCTGGGTGGTCACAACTTAGCAAATTTGATATGACCTCCCTAAAAAAAAACGACCCGTACTGAATGTGTTTCATCGAGTGCCCTCACACAGCATGCCTTACCGAATGAAATCACAAGGGATAAAATGGTAAATAGGGTGCCCAAACGTGGACAAGGAACCCGTGCGATCACAAATTAGAAAATTTGATACAACCCCCCTCAAACGAAATGACCCGACTCGAACGCATTTCTTCAGGTGCCCTCACATGATGTGACACGACCTGTATGACCGAACGAAGGTATAAGGGAGTGAACGTCAAATGGGCCACACGAACGTGCAAAAGACAACATGGTGTTCAAAACTTAGAAAATTTTATATGGCCACCCTCAAATGAAACGACCCGACCCGAACGCATTTCATCTAGCGCCTTGACATGGTGCACCCAACCGAATGAAGGCACAAGGGAGAAAACAACAAATGGGCCACACGAATGTGAATAATGCACCAGGGAGGTCACAAATTATCAAATTTTATATGACCACCCTCAAACAAAACGACCGGAACCAAGCGTGTTTCATCGGTCGCTTGCGCACGGTGCGACACGACGCGGCCATCCGAATGAAGGCACAAGGGAGAAAATGGAAAGTAGACCACATGAATGTGCACAAGGCACTCGGGTAGTCACAACTTAGAAAATTTGAGATGACTACCCTCAAACGAAACGAATTGATCTGAACACATTTCATTGGGTGCCCTCACACCGCAAGACACTCCGCGCCTGACCGAACAAAGGAAAAAGGGAACAAACAACAAATGGGCCTCATGAATGTGCACAAGGCACTGAGGCAATCACAACGTAGCAAATTTGAAATGGGCACCCTCAAAACAAATGACCTAAGTTGAACGCGTGTCATCGGGCTCCCTCGCATGGCGCAACAGGGCGTGCCCGACCGAACGAAGGCACAAGGGAGAAAACGGAAAATGGGCTGCACGAATGTGAAAAATGCACTCGGGTGGTCACAACTTAGAAAATTTGATACGGTCACACTCAAACGAAATGACCCAACCTGAATGTGTTTCATCTGGTACCCTTACACAGTGCAACACAGTGCGCCCGACCAAACAAAGGCACAATGGAGAAAACGACAATCGGGACGCATGAACATGTCAAAGGCACTCAGGTGGTCACAAATTAAAAAATTTGATATAGCCGCCCTCAAATGAGACGTCCTGACCCAAACGCGTTTCATCGGGCGGCCTCACACAGCGTGACATGACGCGCTCGACGAAAGGAATCCACAAGGGAGCAAATGGAAAATGGGCTGCACGAACATGCACAATATATCCGAGTGCTCATAACTAAGGAAATTCGATACTACCACCCTCAAACGAAACGACTTGAATGTGTTTCATCGGCCGCCCTCACATGGCGTGCCCAATCGAAGGAAATCACATAGGAGAAACCAAATGACGGGCCACACGAACATGCCCAAGGAACCCGGGCAGTCACAACTTAGCAAATTTGATACAACTGCCCTCGAACGAAATGATTTGACCTGAACAAGTTTCATCGAGTGCCCTCACATGGTGCGTCCAGCTGAATGAAGGCACAAGTTAGAAAATGGAAAACGGGCTGCATGAATGTGCACAAGGCACCGAGGCGGTCACAAATTAGAAAAATTAATACATTTCACCTCAAATGAAATGATCTGGCCCAAACGCGTTTCATTGGGCACCCTCATATGGCATGAGAGGGTGTGCCCGGCCGAATGTAGGAACAAGGGAGAAAATGGGAAACAAGTCGCACTAATGTGCACTAGAAACTCAGGCAGTCAGAACTTAGCAAATTTTATACATCGCCACCCTCAAACCAAATGACCCAAGTTGATCTTATGTCATCGGGTTCCCTCACATGGCATGACAAGGCACATCTGACTGAACGAAGGCACAAGGGAGAAAATGGAAAATGGGGCTGCACAAATGTGCACAAGGCACCTGGGAGGTCATAACTTAGCAAATTTGATATGGCCTCCCTCAAATTAAATGACTTGACTCGAACGCGTTTCATCGAGTGCCCTCACAATAGTGCGACATGGCATGCCTAACTGAACGAAGGCACAATGGAGCAAATGACAAACAGGCTGCACGAATCTACACAAAGCACCAGAGTGGTCACAACTTAGAAAATTTGATACGACTGCCCTCAATCGAAACAACTGAACCTGAACACGTTTCATCCAACGCCCTCACACTGCACAACACGATGCGCCCAACCGAACGAAGGCACAATGGAGCAAATGGAAAATGGGCTACACAAATGTGCACAAGGTACCTAGGCAGTCATAACTTAGCAAATCTGATACGGCCACCCTCAAATCAAATGATTTGAGCTGAAAGTGTTTCATCGGGCGCCCTCACACGACGCAACAGGGTGCGCCCGACTGAGCAAAGGTGCAAGTGATTAAACGAAAAATGGGCTGCAAAAATGAGCACATGGCACCTCGACGGTCACAACTTAGAAAATTTTATACGGTTGCTCACAAATAAAATGACCTGACCCAAATGTGTTTCATGGGGTATCCTCACATGGCGCGACATGGCCTACCCAACCAACCAAAGGCACAAGGGAGAAAATGAAAAATGGGCAGCACGAATGAGTACAAGGCACCCGAGTAGTCATAACTTAGCAAATTTGATATGGCCACCCTCAAAAGAAATGATTTGACCGAAACATGTTTAATTAGGCACCCTCACATGATGTGACATGACTTGCCCAACCGAACGAAGGCACAAGGGAGAAAATGGGCCACATGAACATGCACAGGGAACCTAAGCAATCACAACTAGGAAAATTTGATACAAACTCCCTCAAATGAAATGACCCAACCTAAACGCGGGTCATCGGGTGCCCTCACACGACCTGACACTGAGCACCCAACCGAACAAAGGCACAAGGGAGAAAACAAAAAATGGCTCACAGGAACATGTACAAGGCACCCGGGCAGTCACAACTTAAAAAAATTGATATGGCTACCCTCAAACAAAATGACCTGACCCGAACGTGTTTCATCGCGCGCCCTTGCATGATGCGACACGATGCACCCAACCAAATGAAGGCACAAGGGAGAAAATGACAAACATGCCCCTCGAACATGTAAAATTCACCCGGGCAGTCACAACTTAGCAAATTTGATACGACCTCCCTCAAATGAAACGCCTCGACCTGAATGTGTTTCATTGAGCACCCTCGCACGACATGACATGACCCACTTGAATGAACAAAGGCACAAGGGAGAAATTGGAAAATGGGCTGCACGAATGGGAACAAGGAACTCGAGTGGTCACAACCTAGAAAATTTGATAAGGCTTCCCTCAAACCAAACGACCTGACCCAAACACATTTCATCAGGCGCCCTCACACTGTGCGACATGACGCGCCTGACTGAACGAAGGAACAAGGGAGAAAATATAAAACATGCCACACAAACGTGCATAAGGCACCTTGGCGATCGCAACTTAGCAAACTTGATAAGGCCTCCCTCACGATGGTGCGACACAATGCGCCCGAATGAACGAAGGCATAAGGGAGAAAATGGAAAACAGGCCGCATGAACATGCACAAGGCACTCGGGTATTCACAACTTAGCAAATTTGATATGACTGCCCTCAAATGAAACAACCTGACCCGAACACATTTCATCGAGCACCCTCACATGTTGCACCCGATCGAATGAAGCCAAAAGTGAGAAAACGGAAAATGGGTTGCATGAATGTTCTCAAGGCACCCGCACGGTCACAACTTAGAAAATTTGATATGGCCGCTCTCAAACCAAATGACCCGAGCCAAACACATTTCATCGGGCTAGCTGACATGGCGCAACAGGGTGTGCCTGACCAAACGAAGGCACAATGGAGAAAACAGAAAATGGGCCGCACGAACATGCACAAGGCACCTAGGCAGTCACAACTAAGAAAATTTGATACGACCACCCTCAAATGAAACGAATCGACCTAAATGCATTTAATCAGGTGCCCTCACATGATGTGACACAGTGCACCCGAGCAAATGAAGGAACTAGGGAGAAAATGGAAAATGAGCCACACAAACATGCACAAGGCACCCGGGAAATCACAACTTAGCAAATTTGATACAGTCACCCTCAAACAAAAAGACCTGACCCAAATGTGTTTCATCGGGTGCCCTCACACGATGCAACATGGCGTGCCCGACCAAACAAAGGCACAATGGATCAAATGGAAAATGGGTCACACGAACATGCTCAAGGCACTCGAGCAATCACAACTTTGAAAATTATATATGGCTACCCTCAAACGAAATGACCTGACCAGAATGGGTTTCATTGGGCACCCTCACATAGCGTGCCCAACCAAAGGAAAGCAAAAGGGGGGAAAATGAAAAATAGAATGCATGAATGTGCACAAGGCACCTAGCCAGTCACAAGTTAGCAAATTTTATACGGCCACCCTCAAACAAAACGACCCGCCTTGAACGTGTTTCATCGTGTACCCTCACACTGCGTGACACGGCCCACTCGATTGAACAAAGGCATAAGTGAGCGAGCATTAAACAGGTTGCACAAACCTACACAAGGCAACCGGACGTTCACAACTTAGCAAATTTGATACTACCACCCTCAAACAAAACGACCCGACCCGAACGTGTTTCATCCGACGCCCTCACTTGGTGCGCCCGACCGAACGAAGGCATAATGGAGCAAATGGAAAATGAGCCACACAAACATGCACAATACATCTAGCCGGTTATAACTTAGCAAATTTTATATGACCACTGTCAAGCGAAACGACCAAACCTAAACGTGTTTCATTGGTAGCCCGCATATGGTGCGACACAGCGCGCTTGACCAAACAAAGGCATAAGGGAGAAAATAGAAAATGGGACACACGAATGTGTGGAAGGAAAAAGAATGGTCACAACTTAGCAAATTTGATATGACTGCCCTCAAATGAAATGACCCGAACCAAACACGTTTCATAAGGCACCCTCACACCATGCACCCGACCAAATGAAGGGACAAGGGATAAAATGAAAAAAGGGCTGCATGAATGTGCATAAGGCACCTAGGCGGTCACAAATTTGAAAATTTTATATGATTTCCCTCAAACGAAACAACCCAACCTGAACGCATTTCATCGGGTGCCCTAAGACAGCACGACATAACGCGCCTGACCAAACAAAGGCACAAGGGATAAAATGGAAAACGGGCTGCACGAATGTGCACAAGGCACCCGGGTGGTCACAACTTAGCAAATTTGATATAAACACCCTCATACAAAATGAACTAAACCAAACACGTTTCATCAAGCACCCTCACACGACATGACACGAAGTGCCTTGTTGGGGTCCTGTGATTTAGCAGATTGGCATACTAAATGACAAGGCAACATATAAACCAGTATTTAGAGATCTAGGATCTAGCCCTCCTAGTCTTAGAGAGGGATCTCTCAATTTTTTGCAAATATATGACTTATTTGCTTGTAAAAGGTTGATTTTAGGCTAGTTATTAGGCATGAGCTTGTTTGATTTTTTGATGGCACATGATAATCTAGGTAGCATAGATAGAAAATGGAAATATCTAAGTCATTGGGAAATGGAGTCAAGTAGAAGTTTGTAACAATTTTGTAGATGAATTAGGGGTATCAAAGGGAAAATCTACCTTGGCTATTGGATCTACTCTTTTAGGAGAAATCAAATGAACGTTAAGGGTTTATAATGAAAAGCAGAACTAAGGGAAATTAAGAATCCTTAATTATATGTACTTCTCAACAAAGGGACTTAAAACATCATTTGAACATGAAACAGTATTTTATAGACAGGGCTAGCCATGAATTCTACAAATAACACTTCATCAAGTAACAATTTCAAGACAAACTTTCAAAATGAAATCTAGGAGTCGAGGAATGCTCTATTTCATCAATGATTTCACTTTGAAGGATAAGAAAACATTCAAAATTCACAAACAAGTGCATTCATAGAAGAGGGAACTCCTAGACATCTTTGATTACAGCTATAAAGTCCTTCAAAACAATTATTTTGAGCAAGTACAAAGGGTATGATCAAAACAGACCTCTTTGGCAGACTTTGGACAATTGTACTTTGAAGGGAGACTTCAAAAACAGTTTTCAAGTGGCAGCAAGTAAGCAGGGAAAACCATAAATCATTCTTGAGACCAACTATTTGAACTATTCTTGAAATAAACAAGCTTAAGGGTTGAAAAGCACTCAAACTACTTAATAAAACATTTAGCGGATGAAAACATAAAGAGAGTGGAGAGTAAACAGGTCTAAGGTGCTTCTAGGAGACATTTCTTAGTCTAAACTTTTTACTCTACTGCAAGCAAGAAATGATGAAAATAGAATGGAAAACAGGAAAAAAAATTAACAAATTAGAATACTTCACCAACAGCCAAGCTCAGGGATCCAATGATAGAGCTTTCTCCATCAACAAACAAGTCCAAAAATCCACAAGTTCCAGAACATCAAATTTCTTTCAACTTTAGCAGAACTATGTATTACTTCAAAGAGTTATCAAATGCCCACAACCAACACTTACAAATGAGTTCCTCATAGAGTATTTATAGAAGAATGAGGAGGTGGAACTCTTTTCTAGGGTACAAATGTTATAAATGACATAGTAAATGCACTCCTAACCTTGAAAACCATGCAAGGCATAAGGTAGGAATGTCTCTCAACTAATTCTCTATGTAATAAATCTGTCTTTACTTCCTGAGGATGAAATAGTTGAAAATATTTACTTTGAGGCCCTTTTCTGTCTTTACATTAACTGTTCTGACAGTTTTAAATATCTTCTTTTGTGTAATAATTGTTTGTTTTCATTTTCAGACATCATGTAAGCCAAAGGTGGCAGTTTGATTTTCCAAGTGAATAACTTCTCTTTGTTTGATTTATCCGAGGGTTTATTGAGCTTATATTTCATTTATTTTATCATTAAACTATTTTTAAAGCCTTTTACCCTTGATCTACCTTTAATTAATCTTCTTTGACGCTTTGATTTATCCTTAAGCCTTTATCCTTTAAACCGTGTTTTTGGCCTGATTTTGCTTTAACAACCTTTATCCCTTAACTAACCTGCGTTGATGTCATTTCTCTTTTTCTATTTATAACATTTGTTTATCTGTCTTTCCACTCTGTTTCATTCTTTATCATTTCTCCTGATTGTTTTTCATTTACTGTGTGCACGGGTTATTTGATTCCCTTAATGGTTATGGCTTACCAACCTATTCTTCAGATTGAAACTTTATTCCCTTTTTCTTCGTATTTCTAGCCTTTAGGATCCTCGTCCTTTGGCCCTATTTCCTTATGAACTGTGGGGCAGATTTTTGGCGTTAGAGCTACATTGAACCTACGAACAAACATAAAAAATGTTATAAAACCTGCGTTCATGGGGTATATTTCTTTTAGAGGGTTTTAGCAGGGGCAGAGGGATAAGTGAGGAGGAAGGAGGATGCATGGAAAGGTTTCACGGTGAAAATAGGCGTGGGGAGGGTTTAAATTTGAATTGGGCACGAAAAAAGGAAAAGGCGGTTTTTGAGAAAACCGCGAGCGGTTTTCGCATTGAATATTAGCGGTAAGTGGTAAAACCCAAATCGAACGCGATACGCATCGGAGGGTGATGTGTCTCCACCCGAAAACCTCTTTTTTCGTGTCGATTTGGGTAATTAAACCCCGACACCAAAGTCCATTTGAAAATGAATCTGATCCATTGGATCTAGGGGTGGTAGATCTATAGCTAGAGGGGAGCGCGATGGTGTAAAGGTGCTTGGCGGAAGGCAAAGGTGGAGAATAGGTGGTAGGAATGGATTGGGTGATGGGAAGGAAGTGGAAGGTGGGCTAGTGGGGGTGCTTATGAGGTGATCTACATGGACCTTTGGATCCGAGGTGATCCATGGCTGGTATTCGTTTGGAGGGTGAATGGATTAGTGAATGGGGTTGGGAGAATAGGTAATGGATGAAGTGAGATCACCGTCGAATCGTTGTGATCAATGGCAGGGATTACTTTGGGGAATAGAAATGGTGCGGTGAGATGGTGGATGGAGGATGAGGGGGGAAGAATGATCGCCATTGGATCTAGGCCTAGGGCCTTTGATCAACGGTGAATATCATTCGAGGAAAAGGTGAAGCGGGGTAAGGGAAAAATGCGGGAAGATGCGGTGGCTATCAGATCATGAAGATCCACGGTGGAGATCACTTTGAAGAAATGAATGGAGCATGGGAGAAAAAAAAGGAAGAGGGGGGCAAGAAGGAAATGGAGAGGTGCGGTCTCGTGGGTAAAAGGAGGACCGAGGGTAAAAAGGGCTAAGGGCTTAAGAAGGCGCGAAGAGGGTGGTCAGGCCCTTGGGTCACATGGAGAAATGGGGTTGGGGCTCAAGCCCAAAGGGGCTTTAAAGCCCAATTTTATAAAAGGGAAGAAAAAGGAAAAAAACAATTTTTTTTTTGGCTTTTTGAAGTTCAAACAGGCCTTAAAAAAGGGTTTCGGGCTTATTAGGGAGAATAGGCCTAAAACCAAAGCTTTTAAGCTTTCTTAAGGTTCCGATAGGGTGAAAGAGGGATTTTTAAACCATATAAAGGGTTTATAATGGTTTTAGAGGCTTTGTAGGGGAAAATGAAGAATTAGTGAAGGAAAAATGGGGTTTTTTAAGGGAAATGAAGGGTTTAATGAAGGGAAAAGTACTTTTTCAGAAGGGGAAAAAGAACTTGTTAAGATAGGATCAAAAATTGAAAAATAGGGTAATGAAATGGAGGTGAAAATGGTGGAAATTATGGCTTTGAAGGAAATTTTCATTGTGAATCAGCAGGATAAATTTTTTTAGGAGACATAGATGAATATTCTAGTGAACTGATGGACTTAGGATGATGAAGGCAGTGAGATTTCTAGAACTCACAATGTTTCTTCAAATATTGTTTCTAGAAATATAGGATTGTCAAGTTAGTCATATTTGGATAGGATAAAAATTATGGATGACTAATAGTGGCTCCACTTGGGGAAGATAGCTAGCCTTTTAGGTGTCCAGAACCTCAACTTAACAATCTTTGGCTTCCAGTAGACCAGTGCTTTATCCATTAGGAATAATTCTGTGTTTTCTTGCTGATTTTCTTTGCATTTTTACAATTATTCAGTGACCCGTAGCATGAAAACTCTTTAAACAACATCTCTACCTACCCAATCTTACTTGTCCTAGCATTTTTTCTTCTTCCTTTGAGTGCATTTGAACTAGCGAACTCTTTGACATTTTTATTTTTGAAAATAGAAATAACTATCTAATCCTATCCTTATTGTAGAAATTTGAATAACTGAGATATTATTCACTGAGATTCTCCTGATCACACACTTTTTTAGCTTCATGCATAATACATAATCTCTTCTACCATTGATCATCACATGCGGAAATAAAATCAATTGCATGCATACATTAAAACCACAAACAATCACACATATGAACACAGTATTTAATGGGAAAGCTTAAAGCTGAAAACCCCAACTATCTGTATATTATATTTCATGGAGATAATGTAACAATCATAGTACAAAAGCTCCTCACAAGCTCTCATGCACAGCCTCAATTGCTACACACTATCAAGCTAGATCTAGCAAAACACATGCTCCAATCTTTTGCCACTTGATAGCCAGCCTCTATTGCGTAATTAATGCTATGGGATGGATTCATTAAATAGATAAACCACCTGGCTTGAACTGCGCAATCCTCATGGGCTACTCCACCTATCTGTGTGTTGCAAATAGCAACAGTATAGTCACAACTGATAGTTAACCTGCTCTTTCACCTATTCTTGCACTGGTCTCCACTGAAACTTTCCATGCACTGAAGTTAACTGATGCATTCTTTAGTTGATTAATGAGTTTATAATTAGTGAATTAATTAATAATTAATTCACACCACTCTCACTAATTGTATCAATCAGTTAAACTGAATACAAATAGATCAACTATGTTTAGATTAGTTAAACTGAATACAACTCCACTAACTTCCTCAATCAACTCCACCAAACTCTGTCACATGAGTTCTAATTGAAGTATCCATGCAATAGCTCCACTTAACCCTCAGGAATAGCGTAATTCCTTCTGTCAGCTCCTGTGCCACATCTGTGCACTTAACTGAAGTGCTCCGAGAGAATAAGATAATGTTTATAGTCCAAATATTATTAAGAGCTAATAATATTCGACATATCTATTTTTAGACTGGCAATCTAAAAATAGATTCCGCCCAATATGTCTAAAAATAGAAGTCCATCTATTTTTTCCGACTTGACCAACCATCCACAAATAGCATCCTGCGACTCATAGAACATGATCCATATGTCTAAAAATAGACTTTGCGCCAAAAATAGCCTGCGGGCCCACTTAGTGAAGGCGACTCCTTTCCACTAAGCTCATCATCTTGTTGCAATCTCAACACTTATTTCTTCCAAGAGTTCAGATTAAACTGTTGAACTCTTTATTTTTCTACCTAAGCTACTATCTGTCAAGATGAAGCTATTTGACAGATATGCATTCTCTATATTCTAAAATAAAAATTTAAACACAGTCAAATCATGATTAGACTGTCTAATTTTCCATGGTGTCTATGGTTGTATGTACAAGTTGCACATAGAATTTCTTTGTAGAAAAATAAAACAAAAATTGTGAAGGCTTAAGATCTGAAAATTACAAGCATCCGTCATTCTTCTTATGACTGAGATTTTTATCTGTTTAGAGTCATCTTTTCTCTACCTGGTTCAAGTTTTCAGCATGTTAGAACCAGTTCTTTTTTTCTTTTTCTTTTTGGTTCAATTTTTTATCATGTTAGAGCCATCTTTTCCTTTTATTCCTGGTTTAGATTTTTAGCATATTTGAACCATTTTTCTTCTATCCTAATCTATTTTACTGATAAGCCAAGATTAAATAGTTTGGAAAATATTCTTCACTAACCTATCAGTAGTAAATTGAAATCTATCTAGTCATGATTAGGTTGTATGACTAAATAGCAGTGTTTTCTTTTAATAGTGGCATTTAAGCTTGCACACTTTCAGATTTTTCTATTTTTGGTATGGGGCTATACCTTTCTTTTTTTATACCTGCCCTCTTTTCTCTTTTTCTATTGTTTTTTTATATTTTGTTTCCAATTTTTTTTTTTAAGCAAAAACAAAAACTAATTAAAAGCTCATAGGATGAGCTTATTTTCTTTCCTATCTAACCTAATCTAACTTGGAATATTTACATGTTTTAGCTGACCAATTTTATTTTCCAATACATCCAGTCAATCAGATGGTTCCATGACTGGTATTTTCTCATCTCTTTAAGCATGCTGGACAAACAGGGCCACTTCCATTTCCCTTGTTTTTTAGAAGCAGTGCTAAATAATCTTCTTGATTTTGGTAATACACTACTCCTAAAAACCTTTATCCCTTCTTCAAATATCTTCAAGAAATGAGCATAGGGATCTTGAAATAAAGCCTAGTTATGAATATTTGGAAGATAGGTTTCAACCAGGATTACCTTTTCCTCCACTGGATGAAGATTGAGATTATTTTTAGAAAGAACTTCTTCCTCATCTTCATTATTATCTGAATTAGAGGAATCATCATATATTGCAGTGTTGTCCTCTTACAGTCCTGGTATGTTTTGATTCAGTGGAATGTACTCTGTGAAGAGATCATCATATTCTTGAGCAGGGGTATATTTTATTACCTCAACCCTTTCAGGAGAAGGTTCCTTATCTTCATCCTTCTTAAGAAATTCCTCTTTCTTCTCAACCTCAACATTATAACTGATATATCGCTGATTCCAAATTATGTTAAATTTATTTCTGATGGGCTGCATTGTTTGATTACTTCTTTCATGCTGATGATACTGAAATTCATGACACCAATCTACTATTGGTTGCCCTGCATGATTAGTTTCTATTTGGAACTCATCATAATCATCAGACTGATCAAAAATTGGAAAATCATTAGTATAAACAATTTCACTAATCAAGCATATTGGGTTATTAGTTTTTTCTTCTTTAAGCTGATCTATGGGTTGATTTTCTGACTTATGGCAAGAAATTTTAGTGGGTGAATGAGAAGGAGTGTTTTGTTCACATGAAGTTTTAGAGACTCATTGTTTTTTATAATTTGATCAATTTTTTCTTCTGTCAAAGGGGAAAATGCTTTTGTGTTTCTTTGAGAAAAAGTACAGTAGTTCTCATTCTCTTGAGTTAACTGGTTTTGAGGCTGGATGTCTTCTTAAGCCTCTTCTAGTGAATCAGTACTTGTGCTTGCAGGGAAACCTTGAGGATTTTCTACTGTTTCCTGGTCTACTTCTGTTTCAAACAACTCCTCATGATTGTTATGATACTCAATTTGGATACAAGGTTCATGAGTTATTTCTTCTACATTATCAGGATACCACTCTTATTGTGTAGTATGAAATGAGTTGTAACACAGAGGAAAATTCCCTATATGTGATGGTCTCTTTCTACTTTTGATTCTACATTTTCTAAGTGGCTACTTGTTTCCTCAAAGTACTGCTCACTTTCTATACTTTTAGTTTGTTTCTAATGTTCCCTTATCAGTGAAACACTAGGTGTATGTGGGTAGCTAGTACTCTTTTGAAAATATTCTTCACTCTTCTTCGAAATCTTGCTCATAATGTATATTTTTCTTTTTGTTTATGTCTTGGGTATGAAATTCATGAATGGCTGCTAAGATATCCTTAGGTTGCATATTAACCAAATCCTCTTCAATATCTAACAAGTATTGCATGATTTTTTGAGATTGATCACAACAATTTGGATTCCATGATAAATATGAAGAGTTTTCTTTGTATTTTTCATAAAATACTTGGTGCATGTCTTTTAAAGAAAACAAGATCTTAGGTTCTAACCATTCATACCAATCCCTTGCCTTTTATTCTAATGTTAACATGAACATTTTCATAAGGCAGTATTCATGCCATTCAACTTTTAACCTCCATATATGTATATGAAACTTGATGAGATGTAACAAGGGGTCATCAAACTTTTCATCTTGAAAAATAGGCAAGTTTTTCATCCAATCTATTTGAGGCATTTTGTGTGGGAATCCACGAATATTATCTCTGTTCATTGGAGCATATCTCCTTTGTATCCTTGGATTCATGTTTTTAAATAAGAAAATAGGTCATTGTGTCTATTCAACCAATTTAGAGTCTTCTTCCTGTGGAGTCATTAGGTCTTTTGGAGGTTTTGGAGTCACCAGGTGGAAGATTTGACCTTTGCTATCCACCAACAGGATGACTGGGCCTGCTCAGTGCATTCCCAAAGGAGTTTTCAAGGTCTGGAAAAGTAATATCCCTACTGGGGTCAGTGGAGTCACCAGGTGGAATTTTTTAGCTCTTTTGGAGGTAAAATTTTTTATGGTCCACCACCAATGTTTATTATGAGACCAATCTGAAATGTTTTTGGGGTTTTATGAGTTTCTATGGTTTTTTAAAGGACTAATGAGTCTATAAGAGCTTGCTAGACTATTATGTACTCAGAGGTCCCAACTTGATCATGACAATGTTGGGGTCCTGTGATTTAGCATACTGGCATACTAAATGACAAGGCAACATATAAACTAGTATTTAGAGCTCTAGGATCTAACCCTCCTAGTATCAGAGAGGGATCTCTCAATTTTTTGCAAATATATGACTTTTTTTCTTGTAAAAGGTTGATTTTAGGCTAGTTATTAAACATGAGTTTGTTTGATTTTTTCATGGGACATGATGATCTAGGCAGCATAGATAGAAAATGGAAACCACTAAGTCATTGGGCAATGGAGTCAAATAGAAGTTTGTAACATGTTTGTAGATGAATTAGGGGTACAAAAGGGAAAATCCAACTTGGCTATTGGATCTACAAGGTCTTTCAGGTTAAATGAAATGAACATTAAGGGTTTCGAATGAAAAGCAGAACTAAGGGAAATTAACAATCCTTAATTATATGTACTTCTCAACAAATGGACTTAAAACATCATTTGAACATGAAACAATATTTTATAGAGAGGGCTAGCCATGAATTCTACAAATCACACTTCAGCAAGTAACAATTTCAAGACAAACTTTAAAAATGAAATCTAGCAGGCGAAGAACACTCTATTTCATCAAAGATTTCACTTCCAAGGATAAGAAAACATTCAAGATTCACAAATAACTACATTCATAGAAGATCGAACTCCTAGACATCTTTGATTATAGCTATAAAGACCTTGAAAACAATTATTTTGAGCAAGTACAAAGGGTATGATCAAAACAGGGCTCTTTGGCAGACTTTGGACAATGGTACTTTGAAGGGAGACTTCAAAAATAGTTTTCCAGTGGGAGCAAGTAAGCAGGGAAAACCATAAACCATTCCTGAGACCAACTATTTGAACTATTCTTGAAATAAACAAGCTTAAGGGTTGAAAAGCAGTCAAACTACTCAATAAAATCTTCAGCAGATGAAAACATAAAGACGGTGAAGAGTAAATAGGTCTAAGGTGCTTCTAGGAGACATTTGTTAGCTTAAAATTTTTACTCTACTGCACTCAAGAAATGATGAACACATAATGGAAAATAGGAAAAACATTAACAGATTAGAATTCTTAACCAAAATCCAAGCTCAGGGATCTAATGACAAAGATTTCTCCATCAACAAATAGGTCCAAACATCCACAGGTTCCAGAACATCAAATTTCTTTCAACTTTAGTAGAACTTTGTATTACTTCAAATAGTTATCAAATGCCTACAACCAGCACTTACAAATGAGTTCCTCATAGAGTATTTATAGAAGAATGAGGAGGTGGAACTCTTTTCTAGGGTTCAAATGTTATAAATGACATAGTAAATTCACTCCTAACCTTGAAAACCATGCAAAGCATAAGGTAGGAATGTCTCTCAACTACTTCTCTATGTAATAAATCTGCCTTTACTTCCTGAGGATGAAATAGTTGAAAAGATTTACTTTGAGGCCCTTTTCTGTCTTTACATTGACTTTTCTGGCAGTTTAAAATATCTTATTTTGTGTAATAACTGTTTGTTTTCCTTTTGAGACATAAAGTAAGCCAAAGGTGGCATTTTGATTTGCCAAGTGAATAAATTCCCTATGTTTGATTTATCTGAGGGCTTCTTGAGCTTATATTTCATTTATTTTATCATTAAATTTTTTTTGAAGCCTTTCAGCCTTGATCTGCCTTTAATTAATTTTCTTTGAGGCTTTGATTTAGCCTTAAGCCTTTATCCTTTAAACCATGTTTTTGGCCTAATTCTGCTTTAACAACATTTATCCCTTAATTAGCTTGCCTCGCTGTCCTTTCTCTGTTTCTGTTCAAAACATTTGTTTATTTATCTTTCCATTGTGCTTCATTATTTATCATTTCCCTTGACTGTTCTCCATTTACGGTGTGCAGGGGTTATTTTATTCCATTAATGGTTATGTCTTATCAACCTATCCTTCAGATTGAAACCTTTATTCCTTTTCTCTTCGTATTTTTTTCCTTTAGGATCGTCGTCCTTTGGCCCTGTTTCCTTATGAACTATGGGACATGTTGGGTGTGGAGCCTAATTATCTTGTTTAATTTGTATCATAGCATTGGATCCCTGTACCTTAAATGGGGCGGCAACGCTGCCCGTAATTAATCGCTGCCATGGGGGGTCTAGGGGAGGGCACGGGGGATTTTGGGGACAGCGCCCCCGAAGCTAAAAACAGATGTAAAATTTCCTTGTAAAAGTATAGTAATTTCTAGTCAATCTGGGTCATTCATTAGGTGGATGATCTGACAGTAGAAGTTATGTTTATTTTAGGGTATTTTGTCCTAGAAGGCAACCCCTCTCTTTGTATTAGGGTATTATATTGGGGCTGTTTATTAAATGTGTATACTCTGAGCGGTAAATATATATGGAGACTGTGAGAGAGAATAGAGGATATTATAGTGGATCTGCTGTAGGCTTTGTCTCTTCATTCTGCTGGATAATAGAAAGGAAGGACTGGCTATTCGAGGTGGACGTAGCCCAAACTGGGTGAACCACATATATCTATGTCTCTCTGGTTTTAAGTGTTTTGTGTGCTTGTATTTTCCACATATTTTATGTGTTTCATTGCTCCGTAATATATAATTTTCTAACAAGACGGATTTTTTTCCTTAGAGCCGCATTGAACCTGCGAAAAAACATAAAAAATGTTATAAAACCTACGTTCATGGGGTATATTTCTTTCAGAGGGTTTTAGAAGGGGTAGAGGGAGTAGTGAGGAGGAAGGAGGATGCATGGAAATGTTTCATGGTGAAAACAGGTGCGGGGATGTTTTAAATTTGAATTGGGCACGAAAAAAGGAAAAGGCGATTTTTGCGAAAACGCCGGGTGGTTTTCACGTTGAAGATTGGATGTAAGTGGTAAAACCCAAATCGAATGCGATACGCATCATAGGGTGATGCGTGTCCACCCGAAAAATGATTTTTTCTCATTAATTTGGGTCGTTAAACCCCGACACCAAAGTCCGTGTGAAAATGAATTTGAGCCGTTGGATCTAGGGGTGGTATATCTACGGCTACAGGGGAGCGCGATGGTGTAAAGGTGCTTGGCAGAAGGCAAAGGTGGAGGACAGGTGGCAGGAATGGATTGGGTGATGGGAAGGAAGTGGAAGGTGGGCCAGTGGGGGTGTTTATGAGGTGATTTACGTGGACCGTTGGATCCGAGGTGATCCACAGTTGGGATTCGTTTGGAGGGTGAACAAAGTAGTGAAAGGGGTTGGGAAAATAGGTAATGGAGGAAGCGAGATCGTTGTCGGATCGTTGTGATTGACGGTGGGGATTACGTCAGGGAAAATAAATGGTGTGGTGAGATGGTGGATGGAGGATGAGGGGGGATGAATGACCACCGTTGGATCTAGGCCTAGGGCCTTTGATCAACGGTGAATATCGTTCGAGGAAAATGTGAAGCGGGCTAAGGGAAAAATGCGGGGAGATTTGGTGGCCATCGGATCATGAAGATCCATGGTGGAGATCGCTTTGAAGAAATGAATGGAGTAAGGGAGAATGAAAAGGAAGAGGGGGGAAAGAAGGAAAGGGAGAGGTGCGGTCCCGTGGGTAAAAGGAGGACCGAGGGTAAAAAGGGCTAAGGGCTTAAGAAGGCATGGAGAGGGTGGTTGAGCCCTTGGGTCACATGGAGAAAAGGGCCTGGGGCTCAAGCCCAAAGAGGCTTTAAAGCCCAATTTTATAAAAGGGCAGAAAAAGGCTAAAAACAAAATTTGTTTTTTCTTTTTGAAGTTTCGACATGCCTTAAAAAAAGGGTTTCGGGCTTATTAGGGAAAATAGACCTAAAACCAAAGTTTTAAAGCTTTTTTAAGGTTCCGATAGGGTGAAAGAAGGATTTTTAAACCATATAAAGGATTTATAATGGTTTTAGAGGCTTTTTAGGGGAAAATGAAGAATTAGAGAAGGAAAATTTGCGGTTTTTTAAGGGAAATGAAGGGTTTAATGAAGGGAAAAGGAAATTTTCAGAAGGGGCAAAAGAACTTGTTAAGATAGGATCAAAAATGGAAAAATGTGGGAATGAAATAGAGGTGAAAATGGTGGAAAGTATGGCTTTGAAGGGAGTTTTCATTCTGAATCAACAAGATAACTTTTTTTAGGAGACAAAGATGAACATTTCAGTGAAATGATGGACTTAGGATGATGAAGGCAATGAGATTTCTAGAACTGACAATGTTTCTTCAAATATTGTTTCTAGAAATCTAGAATTGTTAACTTAGTCATCATTAGATAGGATCAAAATTATGGATGACTAACATGCCCGATCGAATGAAGGCGCAAAGGAGAAAATGGAAAATGGACCGCACGAATGTGCACAAGGCACCTGGGCGGTCACAACTTAGCAAATTTTATACAACCGCCTTCAAATTAAATGACCCGACCTGAACACGTTTCATCGGGCACCCTCACATGGCGCGACATGACGCGCCTGACTGAACGAAGGCACAAGGTAGAAAATGGAAAATGGGCTGCATGAATGTGAATAAGGCTCCCACATGGTCACAACTTAGCAAATTTGATACAACCACCCTCAAAGACCTGAACGCATTTCAACGGGCACCCTCGCACGGTATGAGACGACTTGCCCGATCAAATGAAGGCACAAGGGAGAAAATAGAAAATGTGTCACATGAACATGCATAAGGCACCAGGTGATCACAACTTAGAAAATTTCATATGGCCGCCCTCAAATGAAACGACCAGACATTACTGCATTTCATCGGGCGCCCTCAAACGAAATGACCTGACCCGAATGTGTTTCATTGGCTCCCTCATATGGCACAACATGACACCCATGACTGGACAAAGGCACAAGGGAGAGAATGAAAAACATGCCACATGAATGTGCACAAGGCACACGAGCATTCACAATTTAGAAAATTTGATATGGCCTTCCTCAAACGAAACGACCTGACCTGAACACCTTTCATCGGGCGCCCTCAAATGATGCAACATGACATGCCCTACCGAATTAAGACATAAGGGAGAAAAATTAAAATGGGTCACATGAACATGGACAAGTCACCCAGGTGGTCACAACATAACAGATTTGATATGGTTGCCCTCAAACAAAACGACCCGACCCAACCATACCCGACACGACTTATTCAACCCGATGCGCCTGAACATATGAAGGCACAAGGGAGAAAATGGAAAACGAGATGTACGAATGTGAACAAGGCACTTGGGTGGTCATAACTTAGCAAATTTGATATGGCCACCCTCAAACAAAATGACTCTACTCGAACACATTTCATCGAGCACCCTCACACCGTGCGACGCGGGGCACTCGACTGAACGAAGGGACAAGGGTGAAAATGGAAAACAAACCTTACGAACTTGCACAAGGCACTCGGGCAGTGAAAAATTACCAAATTTGATAAGCCTGGCCTCAAATGAAATGACCAGACTTGAATGCGTTTCACAGAGTGCCCTCACATCGCGCAATAGGTCACGCCAGATCGAATGAAAGCACAAGGGAGAAAACAAAAAATGGGTCACATGAACTGCACAAGGCACCGCGACAGTCACAAATTAGAAAATTTGATACGGTCACCCTCAAATGAAATGACCTAACCTGAACACGTTTTATCAGGCACCCTCACATGGCGCGCCCAACCGAATGAAGGCAGAAGGGAGAAAATGGCAAACGGGCTGCACGAACATGCACAAGGCATCTAGGCAGTCAAAAATTAGAAAATTGGATATAGTCACCATAAAAAAAAATGACCCAACCCAAACACGTTTCATCAGGTTCCCTCTCACGATGTGACATGGTGAACCCGACTAAATGAAGGCACAAGTTAGCAAATGACAAACAGGCCAGAAGAACATGCACAAGGCTATCAGGCGGTCACAACTTAGCAAATTTGATACAACCACCTTTAAATGAAATGACCCAACCTAAACTCGTGTCAACAGGTACCCTCGCATGGCATGACATAGCCAGCCTGACTGAATGAAGGCACAAGGGAAAAAATGGCAAACGGGTCACACGAATGTGCACAAGGTACCTTGGTGGTCACAACTTAGCAAATTTGATACGACCACCCTCAAATGAAATGACCAGACTCGACCGCGTTTCACCATACACCCTCAAATGAAATGACCCAACCCATATGCCTTTCATCAGGTGCCCTCGGATGACGTGATATGGTGCACTTGGTCGAACGAAGGCACAAGGGAGAAAACGAAAAATGGGCCACATGAACATGCATGAGTTACTCGAGCGGTCACAACTTATCAAATTTGATACAGCTGCCATTAAATGAAATGACCCTACCCGAATGTGTTTCATTGGGTACATGGCACGACACAACCCTCTCGACCGAATGAAGGAACAAGGGAGAAAATAACAAATGGGTTGAATGAATGTGTAGAAGGCACCTGGGCTATCACAACTTAGGAAATATGATACGACCACCCTCATACAAAATTACCCAACCTAAATGCGTTTTGTCAGATGCCCTCACACCATGCAACATGGGTCACATGACTAAATGAAGGTAGAAGGGAGCAAACGAAAAATGCATCGCACGAACGTACACAAGGCAACCGGGTAGTCAAAACTTAGAAAATTCGATACGGCTACACTCAAACCAAACGACTCGCGTTGAACGCGTGCCATCGGGCTCCCTCACACGGTGCGACAGGGCATGCTCGACCAAACGAAGGAACAAGGGAGAAAATGGAAAAAAGGCCACACGAACATGCACAAGGTACCTGAGCAACCCTAAAATGAAATGCCCTGACCCAAACGTGTTTCATCGGGTGCCCTCAAACAAAATGACCCGACCCGAACACGTTTTATCGGGAGACCCCACATGTCGCGACACAACGCACCTGACTAAACGAAGGCACAAGGTAGCAAATGAAAAATAGACTGCATGAACATGCACAAGGCACCCAATTGGCCACAACTTAGATAATTTGATACGACCTCCCTCAAATGAAACGACCCGAACGGAACGCGTTTCATTGGGCGCCCTCACATGGCGCCACACAACGCGCTTGACTAAATGAAGGCACAAGGGAAAAAATGGAAAATGGGTCACAAAAATGTGAAAAAGGCACTCAGGTGGTCACAACTTAACAAATTTTATATGGCTTCCCTCAAACAAAACGACTCGAACTGAACGTGTTTCATTGGGTGCCGTCACATAGCACGACATGACATGCCTGACCTAACGAAGGCACAAATGAGAGAAAAAAAAATGAGTTGCACTAACGTGCACAAGGACCTCAGATGGTCAGAACTTAGAAAATTTGATAAGGTTTCCATCAAGCAAAACGACCCAACCCAAATGTGTTTTATCGGGCGCCCTCACACCGTGCAACATGGTGTGCCCGACTAAACGAAGGCACAAGGGAGAAGACAGGCCGCACGAACATGCACAAGGCACCTGGCTAGTTATCACTTAGCAAATTTGATAGGCCCACCCTCAAATGAAATGACCAGAACTGAATGTGTTTCATTAGGCGCCCTAACACAACGCGATAGAGCATGCCCAATCAAACGAAGTCACAAGGGAGAAAACGACAAATGGGTCGTACAAATATGCAAAAGGAACCTGGGTGGTCACAACTTAGCAAATTTGATATGAGTACCATCACACAAAATGACCCGACCTAAACACGTTTCATCAGGCACCCTCACGCAGCACCACATGTCACGCCCGACAAAACAATGACACAAGGGAGAAAATGACAAATGGGCTGCACAAACGTGCAAAAGGTAGTCATGTGGTCACAACTTAGAAAATTTTATATGACTACCCTAAAACGAAAGGACCTGACCCGAATGTGTTTCATCGGGTGCCCTCACATGGTGTGACACGACCAACGTGACAAAAAGAAGACACAAGGGAGAAAACGAAAAATGGGTCGCACGAACGAGCACAAGGCAACTTGGTGGTCACAACTTAGAAAATTTGATACGACCACCATGAAATGAAACAACGTGACTTGAATGCATTTCATCGGGCACCCTCACATGACGTGCCTGACGGAACGAAGGCACAAGGGAGAAAATGACAAATAGGTCGCACGAATGTGCACAAGCCACCCAAGCGGTCACAACTTAACAAATTTGATACGTCCACACTCAATTGAAACGACCCAACCCGAACATGTTTCATCGGGTGCCCTAAAATGAAATGACATGACCCAAACACATTTCATCAGACACCCTCACAAACCACAACACAACATGCTCGACTGAACGAAGGCACAAGGGAGCAAACGAAAAGTGGTCCGCATGAACTTGCACAAGGCACTCGGGCGGTCACAACTTAGAAAATTTGATACGGCTACCCTCGAACGAAATGACCTCACCAAAATGTGTTTCATTGGGTGCCCTCACATGGTGTGACATGGCACGCCTGACAAAATGAAGGCACAAGGGAGCAAACTAAAAATGAGATGCATGAACATGCACAAGGCACCTGAGCGATGATATCATAGGAAATTGATATGGCTACCCTCAAACCAAATGACCCGAGCCAAACGCATTTCATCAAGCTCCCTCAGATTCCAGGACAGGGCGTGCCCAACCAAATGAAGGCACAAGGGAGAAAACAGAAAAGAGGCCACATGAATGTGCATAAGGTACCCAGGTAGTCACAACTTACAAAATTTGATATGGCCACCCTCAAACAAAATGAACCTGAACGTGTTTCATCTGGCATCCTCACACGGTGGGACATATTCCATCCAACTAAACAAAGGTAGAAGGGAGAAAACGACAAACGAGACACATGAACGAGCACAAGTCACCCGAGCAGTCATAACTTAGCAAATTTGATATGACCTCCCTCAAACGAAATGACCTAACACCAAAGCATTGCATCAGGTGCCCTCAAATCGCACGACACGTCATACCTGACTGAATTAAGTCACAAGGGAGAAAATGACAAAAGGGTCGCACGAATGATGACAAGGCACTTGGGTGGTCACAACTTAGAAAATTTGATACGGTCGCCCTGAAACAAAACAACCCGACCTAAACACGTTTCATTGGGTGCCTTCACATGACGCGACATGATGCACCTGTCCAAGTGATGGCACAAGGGAGGAAATGATAAACATGCCACACGAATGTGCACAAGGGATCCAGGAGGTCACAACTTATCAAATTTGGTACGGCCACCCTCAAATGAAATGACCCGACCTGAATGTGTTTCAATGGGCATCGTCAAATGACGTGACACAACCCGCGTAACCGAACGAAGGCACAAGGGAGAAAACAACAAACAAGCTGCATGAACATGCACAAGGGAACTAGGCGACCACAAGTTAGAAAATTTGATATGGCCACCCTCAAACAGATTGACCTGACCGGAATGCATTTCAATGGGCGCCCTCACACAATGCAACATGGCCCGCCTGACAAAATGAAGGCAGAAGGGGGAAAATGGCAAACGGGCTGCATGAAAGTGCACAAGGAACATGGGTGGTCACAACAAAAGAAATTTGATACGGCCACCCAAAAATGAAATGACCTGATACAAACACATTTCATCAGGCATCCTCAAACGAAACGACCCAACCCAAATGCATTTCATCAGGCAATCTCACATGGTGTGACACGGTGTGCCCGATCGAACAAAGGAAGAAGGCAGAAAATGGAAAATGGGCCGTGCAAAAGGAACCCAAGCAGTCACAACTAAATAAATTTGATACAACCTCCCTCAAATGAAACAACCCAACCTGAACGTGTTTCATTGGGTGCCCTCACACGACGCGACAGAAAGTGCCCAAACGAACAAAGGCATAAGGGAGAAAATGAAAAATGGCTCACAAAAATGTGCAGAAGGCACCTGGGCAGTCACAACTTAACAAATTTGATACAACCACCCTCAAATGAAATGACCCAACCTGAACATGTTTCATCAGGCGCCCTCACATAGCGTGACAAGATTTTTGTGCAAGTAAATCCCCTATGCAGAAAGAGGCAATCCCTCTAGCCTTAGGGTCAGTTTAGGATTCTGAAACTGAGTCAGATTCCAAATGTGTTTCATCAGGCACCCTCACATGGTGCGCTCCACCAAGCGAAGGCACAAGGGAACAAATGATGAGCGAGCTACACGAACATGCAAAAGGTACCCGGGCAGTCACAACTTAGTAAATTTGATGTGGACACCCTAAAATGAAATGACTTCACCCTTATACCTTTCATCGGGTTCCCTCGCATGACGGAACATGGCGTGCTCGACCGAATGAAAGCACAAGGGAGAAAATGACAAATAGGTCACACGAATGTGAATGAGGCACCCGAGCGGTCACAACTTAGAAAATTTGATACAACCGCCCTAAAACGAAATGACCCAACCTGAACGCATTTCATTGGGCATTTTCACACAGTGCGACACAACCCTCCCGACCAAATGAATGCACAAGGGAGAAAACAAAAAACGGGCCGCACGAATGTGCACAAGGCACCTGGGCAATCACAACTTAGAAAATTTGATACGACCACCCTCAAATGAAACGACCTGACCCGAACATGTTTCATCTACATCCCTTAAAAAAAATGACCCCACTCGAACGCATCTTATCAGGCACCCTAGCACAGCACGACATAGCCCACCCAACCGAACGAAGGCACAAGGGAGCAAATGACAAATGGGTTGCACAAATGTGCACAAGGCACTCGGGCGGTCACAACTTAGAAAATTTGATATGACCTCCCTCAAATGAAATGACCCGTCCTGAACACATTTCATCAGGTGCCCACGTACAGTGCGACACGAGTTTCCCAACCGAATGAAGGCACAAGCGAGCAAATGGAAAACGGGCTGGATGAACATGCACAAGGAACTCGGGCGGTCACAACTTAGCAAATTTGATACGGCCGCCCTGAAATGAAACGACTTGACCCGAACACATTTCATTGGGTGACCTCACACAATGCAACACAACATGCCTTACTGAATGAAGGCACAAGGAAGAAAATAGAAAATGTGCCACACGAACGTGCATAAGGCACCTGGATGGTCACAACTTAGCAAATTTGATATGACCGCCCTCAAATAAACTGACCCAATTGAAATGTGTTTCATCGAGTGGCCTCACACAGCATGCCTGACCAAACGAAAGAACAAGGGACAAAACAACAAATGGGGTGCATAAATGTGCACAAGGAACCCGCACGGTCACAAATTAGAAAATTTTCGATGGCCGCCCTCAAATGAAATGACCTGACTTGAACGCGTTTCATCGAGTGCCCTCACACGGTGTGACACGGCCCGCCCAACCAAATGAAGGTATAAGGGAGCGAACATCAAATGGGCCGCATGAATGTGTACAAGACAACAGGGCGTTCACAACTTAGGAAATTTGATATGGCCACCCTCAAATGAAACGACCCAACCTGAACATGTTTTTTCTGATGCCTTCACATGGTGCGCCCGACCGAACGAAGGCACAAGGGAGAAAAAAAAAATGGGCCACATGAACATGCACGATGCACCAGGGTGGTCACAACTTAGCGAGCATGTTTCATCGGTCGCTTGCACATGGCGTGGCCAACCGAATGAAGGCACAAGGGAGCAAATGGAAAATGGGCCACAAGAATGTGCACAAGGAACTCAGGTAGTTACAACTTATAAAATTTGATAAGGCCACCCTCAAACGAAATGAATCTATCCGAACGCATTTCATCGAGAGCCCTCACACTGCATGACACTGCACGCCCAACCAAACAAAGGAAAAAGGGAACAAATGGAAAACGGGTCACATGAACGTGCACAAGGAACTAGGGCAGTCACAACATAGAAAATTTGATACGGCTGCCCTCAAACAAAACGACCTGAGTCGAGTGCATGTCATCGAGCTCCCTCACATGGAACGATAGGGCGCACCTGATCAAACGAAGGCACAATGGAGAAAATGGAAAATGGGCTGCATGAATGTGCACAACGCATGCAGGTGGTTACAACTTAGCAAATTTGGTACAGTCACACTCAAACAAATCTACCCAACCAAATGCATTTCATTGGGCACCCTTATACAGCGTGACACAGCACGCCCAACCAAACAAAGGCACAAGGGAGAAAATGGCAACTGAGATGCATGAACATGTCAAAGGCACCCGGGCGGTCACAACTTAGCAAATTGATATAGACACACTCTAACGAAATGACTCGACCAGAATGTGTTTCATCCAGTGCCCTCACATGGCGCACTTGACCGAATGAAGGCACAACTGAGCAAATGAAAAATATGCCGCACAAAAATGCACAAGGCACCCGGGCAATCACAATTAGCAAATTTGATATGACCACCCTCAAATGAAACTACCCAACCTGAAAGCATTTCATCAGGTGCCCTCACACGGCATGAGACGACACACCTGACTAAACGGAGGCACAAGGGGGAAAATGGAAAATGGCCCACACGAATGTGCACAAGACACCCAGGTGGTCACAACCTAGAAAATTTGCTACGGGAGCCCTCAAAATAAATGACCCAGTCCGATCGTGTTTCATCAGGCGCCCTTGACACGGCGTGACACGGTGCGCCCAACTGAATGAAGGCACAAGGGATAAATTGGAAAGCAGGCCACAAGAACATGCACAAGGCACCTGGGAAGTCACAACTTAGCAAATTTGATATGGCCACCATAAAAAAAATGACCTGACCCGAACGCGTTTCATCGGGCGCACTCGCACGATGTGACATGGTGCACCCGATCGAATGAAGGCACAAGGAATAAAATGGAAAATGGGTTGTACGAATGTGAAAAAGGCACCTGGGTGGTCACAAATTAGAAAAATATATATGACCAGCCTCAAACAAAATGACCCGACCCAAACACATTTTATCGGGCACCCTCACACTGTGCGACCAAACAAAGGCACAAGGGAGAAAACAACAAAATCGCCACACGAACGTGCATAAGGCACTCGGGCGTTCACAACTTAGAAAATTTGGTACGACTACCCTCAACCCTAATGACTCAAGACAAACGCATGTCATCAGGCTTCCTCACACAGCGCGATAGGGCGCGCCCGACCGAACGAAGGCACAAGGGAGAAAAAGGCAAATGAGTCGCACGAACACGAACAAGGCACCCGGGTAGTCACAACTTAGCAAATTTGATATGGCCACCCTCAAACAAAAAGACCTAACCCGAACGCATTTCATCAGGCATCCTCAAACAAAATGACTTGACCCAAATGCGTTTCATCAAGTGCCCTCACACGGCGCGACATGGCGCACCCGATAGAATGAAGGCATAAGGGAGAAAAAAGAAAATGGGATGCATGAACGTGCACAAGGCACATGATGGGTTAAAACTTAGTAAATTTTATACAACCTCCCTCAAATGAAATGACCTAACCGAAATGTGTTTCATCGGGCACTCTCACACGGTGCAACATGATGTGCCCAACCAGACGAAGGCACAAGGGAGAAAACGGAAAACGGGTCGCATGAACATGCACAAATATCATACGTCTGCCCTCAAACAGAAAAACCTAACCTAAACACGTTTCATTGTGATCCCTAACATAGCGTGACACAAAGTTCCCAACCGAACGAAGGCACAAGTGAGAAAATGGAAAATGAGCTACACAAATGTGCACAAGGCACCCAGGTATTCATAACTTTGCAAATTTGACGTGACCGCCCTCAAAATAAATGACCCAAACCAAACGCACTTTATCAGGCTCACTCACACCGCGCAACATGGCGCACTCGACCGAATGAAGGTGCATGCGTGAAAATGACAAATGGGCTGCATGAACGTGCATAAGGCACCCAGGCAGTAAGAACTTAGAAAATTTGAGAGGGCCACCCTCAAATGAAATGACCAGAGCTGAACGTGTTTAATCAGGCAACCTCACATGGCGCGACAAGGTGCACTCGACCGAATGAAGTCACAAGGGATAAAATGGAAAACGGGTCGCATGAACATTCACAAGGCACCGAGGCGGTCACAAATTAGAAAATTTGATATGACTACCCTCAAATGAAACAACTCAACTTGAACTCATTTCATCGAGTGCCCTCACGTGGCACCACCTTGCACTCTTGACCGAATGAAGGAAGAAGAGAGAAAATGACAAACGGGTTGCACGAATGTGCACAAGGCACCCATGTGGTCATGACTTAGAAAATTTGATACGACCGCACCCAAATGAAACGACCCGACCTGAACACGATTCATCAAGTGCCCTCACACAGCGTGACACGACTGCCTGACCAGAATAAGTCACAAGGGAGAAAATGAAAAATGGATCGCACGAATGAGCACAAGGCAACTAGGCAGTCACAAGTTAGCAAATTTGATACGACCGCCCTCAAACGAAATGACCCGACCCGAACGTGTTTCATAAGGCGCCCTCACAAGATGCGCCCAAACAAATGAAGGCATAAGGTAGCAAACGATAAATGGGTTGCATGAACATGCACAAGGCACCCGCACAGTCACAACTTAGTAGCTTTAATATCGTCACCCTAAAACAAAACAACATATCTTGAATGTAATATTCCGAATTAGCCCAAGCTAATGGGAATATACAATTTTCTTTCATTTTATTATTGCAAGAATAAATGTGTAAAGGAGGACAATAAAAACTCCTAAAAACAGTGAATACATCAATTCCCCATGTGAACAAGATTAAATCTGGGCCATCTTAATAAAACACCCTTAGGTGTGGAAGGGATTGAGCTGTTTTACTGGGTTAACCATGACCAAAAGAACAACACTATCTAGATGCAGTGAACCTCCTAGATGCATAGTGCAGTTTTATATGGAGGCTACAAATGTGAAAGGAGCTAAATCATTGAGATGGTTTAGGGTTTTGCAAGACTTTTATATTATAAAAGGAAGAGAAGGACATCAGAAGAATATTGTTGAACATATTATATTTCTGAATATATTGTCTGTTTAGACATATATCATTCTCTTGTTGTTTAGCTGAGAATAGTGTTTTTTAGCACTAGGTGTTCCTGATCAGGAATCCCACCTCCTTCCTTGAGAGGCCTCTTGGAAGAGTCTTGCCAATATTGTCCACTACCAGGCATTTGGTCAAGCTTCATCTTCCAACTACAATGCAGATCCCGTTGAGGGTTTGGTTGTCCTTGTAAGCTGCAGCAAGTGGAGGCTAGATCTACTCAGATCTAGGCCAATCTAGTGTCTATTTTCAGTGGGAAATTATTCTATCCCCTTGTTAAGAGTGTATTGGATCATGGGAGCTTCATATCTACATCTTGGAATTATGCCAAGCTGTTCTTAAAGTCTACGACACATTTGTCTTCTAGGATTGCATTATCTGCAAGAGGAAAGTTTCAGGGTGTTTTGAGAAACTTTGAGGAGTGATCTCTAGTGTTAGAGATCTTCCCTTCACTGTGGTGATCCATGGATTTATGATATATTCCATTTCATATTCACATATGATCTGAATACTCCTGTATATGCTTCAGAAATTTTGAATCATTTTCCAAATCTACTACATAAGATCTTAGATCTACTCCATGTGCTTCATGTATTGCTGAAAACCCCAATGGGTATGTAAAGTAGAGACTCTATAGTGTATGGATCTGTCATAGTTCTGACTGTTCATGCATTATTTGGCTCTAGAGCTAAGTTGTAATCTTCAGCTATTGTATGCTCTATAAAATAACGATGTCAAGCTTTTTGCATTGTATCTATGTGTTGCAGCACCTCTTTTTGAGGATTTATTTATGTTTAAGTCTACTATTTCCCATTATACATTGTATGGGCCTCATTATAGATCTGATTTGATGATGTATAAGTGAATTTTTGAGCCTCCATATTGGCCTCCTATTTTTTTTACCTAAACTACGTTATTACTGAAGCAATATTGTTTAATATTGTTGTTGTTCCCATTTTGGGATACTACAGTGGTATCAGAGCCATCATCTTGGCACAACCTATGCTTTCTTAAGGATCCAATATGTCTTTAGAAGAAGAAGAGCCTCTTACTGATAGAGAGAAGGGTTACCCCAAAATAAGAAAGAATAAATGTGATTACATAGAAGACAAAGAAAAGAAGGGTGAAACCCATTTATGTGGAAGATTGAAAGGAGAAGAGTTCTCTAAAACTCTTTCTCAAGCTATGTATGAGCTGAAAGGAGAAATCCAGGGAATGAGGAGGGAAATACATGCAGATCCCTTAGGGAGATTTTTACATCAGGGAGGCCCCATTACTTCTTACTATGTGTGTGAGCATTTAGCCACACAACCTGATCTACAACGTTGGAGCATGCCCACTTTCATGACAAAGGAAGGAAGGAAAGGAGGAACACTAAAGGAGGAAGCTCTTGGTGATTGTCTCTAGGAATATGAGTCTCAATCAGAGAGATTCAAGGAGCATCTCAGTTTTCCAGAGTTCTGTCAACTTAAAGAAGAAAGAAGATCCAATAGATACAACAGAAGAAGAGGGTGCATGCAACACACTTTGGGTAGATTCTCTCTACCTAATCTTGATGGAACACCTACGAACTCAGCCAAGTCTTGGGTAAGGAAGCTTGATACATATTCTTAATTGCATCAATTTTCAAAAGAAGAAGCCATGAGAGTAGAAGCACTTCATCTTCAAGGTAAGGCTTATGCTTGGTGGCTATTTGAGTCTTCTTCCTTGAAAAGTATAAATATCGCTTCTTATGCAAAGTTCACTGGGAGACTAGTGAAAAGATTTGATTTAATACATTCTAAAACTTATTGGGGAGAGAAAATCAAGCCCAAGAAATATGAATCTTTGCATGAGTTAGAAGAATCCATAAAGCTAACTCCATTTCTGAAAATTGTTGAGGGGGTTGAAGAACTGTTGCATGATTTGCCAAAGGCAAAATCCCCACTACTGCAAGGTCTCTCTTCTCAAGGAGAAGACATCAGGGTTCCTTCAGCAAGAGGAGATCAAGGAAAATGGTCTCTTAATGATAAGGCATTCACCATTGATAAGGAGAAGGGAGAGAAAGAGCAGAGAAGATCATCCAGCGTTGTGATAGTAGGAGGAATCCATATTTATTAGGAGATGGAGATGAAGCAATTGCTTCCACTAGAGAGGCTCTTGCATATTTGCAGGGAGTTCCTAAGGATCTTCCATATGGAGGACATGAGCAACATGTGTCTATGCTAAGAGAAAATGAGAAAGAAAAAAGGAGGGGTCACAAATCTGATGTAGTAGAAGACGATCCACTATTGCTAGGAGAAGAGAATGGAACAAATGCTCCAATATGAGGCAGTCTTGCATCACTAAGAGTGGTATCCAAATTTCATGAAACTTCCACACATGAGACATACATGAAATTGTGCAGTGGAAGCAAGGATATGAGGATTCCATCTATTATGAATATGAGGATGGCCCCTGAAACCTCACTTTCTTGTGGAAAACCACCTGGGAGGCCACATGATTCAGATTTTATGGGGAAGACCTCACAACTTGCTACTCCAAACTTAGATCTAGGACGGATGGGATCACTTGAACATAAAGATACAGTGTTGGGAGACTTGGGTAAGCTCCAGGAGGAGGGAAATATTTCTCCAATATCACCATTGTCCACTCTCTCATCTCATACTGCGCTGAGAATAGAGGCTCCAAGATTTAAAGGTAGCACCATCATGGGGTAGGGAGAAATTTCCTTGGCTATGAAGACTCAGAAGATAATATCACTTGGAGAGATATCTTCCATACATGATAGAAGATGGTGGCCACACATGCATACCTTGGCAAGGCCAAGGAGGTTTTGGATAGATGATAGCCTCCCAGGGAGAACTAACTTACAATAGCTTTCATCTTCATTTGAGCATGTGCAAGTGCAAAGAGGGCAGCAAGGAAGGAATCCCAACCTTTTGTAATATCCCAAAATGGGACTGCACAACAGTGCTTGTTGAAATAATGCACTTCTGGGAAATATGTGCACAAAAATGAGTTTGTAGCTCCTGTATCCCTTAGATAATTAGATCTAGGGTCTAGATCTAAAAGGAGAGAAAAAATAAATCAAACTAGGTGTGGTAAATATATATCCCACCGCCTAATCTAGATGGAAAACCCCCAAAAAGAGGGGTTGCATCTATGTACTACAAACTGCTTTAGAAATAACGTAGTCGTAGAAAGCATGAGTAGGAGGCCATCCAATAAGATCAACTTTTTAATATACAACAACAAATCATATGTACATCGATACTCTTACATTATACAACAAAATACAGAAGACAAGAGAGGAGGAAATCTTCAGAAAAGAAGGCTGTAACACATGTGTATACTGCAAATTGGCTTAACAACGTTATTTAATGGGCTGTAGTAGCTGAATGTTGTTAGAAAATTATATCTTACAGAGCAATTCAACACATAAAATATGCGGAAAATACAAGCACACAAAACACATAAAAGAAGAGAGACACAGATATACGTGGTTCACCCAGTTTGGGCTATGTCCACCCCGAATAGCTAGTCCTTCCTTTCTATTATCCAGCAAAATGAAGAGACACAACCTACAACAGATCCACTGTAATATCCTCTGTTCTCTTTCACAGTCTCCCTCTCTGTTTCTCACTTGAAGAATACACATACAATACACAGCCGCAATATAATAACCTCATAAAAGCGAGGGGTTTCCTTCTAGGGAAAAAAACCCTAAAGTAAACATAACTTCTACCATCAGATAATTTGCCTAATGAATGACCCAGATTTACTAGAAATTACTATACTTTTACAAGGAAATTTTACATCTTTTTTTAGCTTCGGAGGCATTGCCTCCGAAACCCCCCGCCAGGGGGAGGCTCCATAAAGTCGCTGCTGCCCCCCTGGATCCCCCATGGCAGCGATTAATTTACGGGTGGCGTTGCTGCCCTATTTAAGGTATAGGGGTCCAATTTTGTGATACAAAGTAAACAAGATAATCTGGTTCCACACACAACAATCTCCCACTTGGAGACTGATTGTAGCAACTCCACCGCTGCTTCATTTTCTGGACAATGACTCCTCTTTGGACCTAGCTATTTCTCATCTTCATCGTCATCCTTGAAGACCAATTGAAACTGAGCATGTTCTCAGTTTCTCCATGGTTACAAATTTTGTTAGCATATCTGTAGGATTCTGGCTAGTGTGTATCTTTTCCAACTTCAACTCTCCATCTTCCAATACTGACCGTATGAAATGGTACTTGAGATGTATGTGTTTAGTCCTGGAATGAAATTTTGAGTTCTTTACAAGATGAATGGCACTTTCGCTATCACTGTATAACATGCCCATATCATGCTTCTTACCCAATTCATCCATAAACCTTTGTAACCAAATCATTTCTTTACTAGCCTCTATAGCAGCAACATACTCTGCTTTTGTTGTTGAAAGTGCAACAACACTTTGGATTTTTGAAACCCAACTGACAGTTGTTCCACCTATAGTAAATATATATCCTATAGTGCTCCTCCTTCTATCTCTATCACCTGCCATATCTGCATCAACATATCCCTGTAGAGAAATGCTTGAACCACAAAAGCATAATGCTTGATTTGTGGTACCTCTCAAATATCTGAGAATCAATTTTACTGCCATCCAATGTTCTTTTCCTGGATTGTTCATGTACCTTCTTACAACTCCCACTGCATGTTCAATTTCAGGCCTTGTGCAGAACATTGCGTACATTAAGCTTCCAACTACTGATGCATATGGAACTTTAGACATATATTCCATTTCTTTGTGGGTCTTGGGGCACATCTCCTTACTAAGTTTGAAATGGCTAGCAAAAGGTGTACTAACTGGTTTTGCATTCTACATATTAAATCTTTTCAACACATTTTATATGTACTCATTATGAGACAGAGTTAATTTGCGATTTTTCCTGTCTCTAGTCATTCTCATACCAAGGATTTGTTTTGCAGCTCCCAAATCCTTCATTGCAAATGAATTTTCCAATTTTTGTTTGAGCACATTTATTTCCTACATGTTAGACCCTGTAACAAGCATGTCATCTACATACAATAACAATATAATATAACGGCCATGATTTTGCTTTTTCAAATAAACACAATGATCAGAGTGACATCTAGTTTAACCTTGTTCACACATAAACTTATCAAATTTTAGATACCACTACCTTGGAGCCTGTTTTAAGCCATACAAGCTCTTCTTTAACCTGCACACCAATTTTTCTTTCCCTTTGACCTCATATCCTTCTGGTTTTTGCATGTATATCTCTTCCTCCAAATCTCCATGGAGAAATGATGTCTTTACATCTAACTGTTCAATATGTAAATCTTCCACTGCTACAAGACTTAAGATAGTTTTGATTCAAGTAATATTAACAACAGGGGAAAATATTTCATCAAAATCAATACCTTTCTTCTGTGCAAACCCCTTCACCACAAGTCTATCTTTGTACCTTTGTTTTCTTTCATCTTCTTCCTTCAGCCTGTAAACCCATTTATTTTTCAATGTAGTTTTACCTGCAGGCAACCTGACTAAGTCCCAAGTCTGGTTATGCATTAAGGAGTCCATGTCTTCTTCCATGGCTAGCTCCCACCTCTTCCTACTTTCAACCTGCATTGCTTCTTCATAACAATCGGGTTCACCAGAATTAGTCAACAATAAATAATATAATGAAGGAGAGTATCATTCAAGGGGTCTACTTATCCTGATAGATCTTCTAACACCACTTTCAGGTGTTTGAGGTGCTTGTTACTGTTGTGGTGGTTGCTGCTGTTGTGGTTGTTGATTATTATTATTTTCATGCACCTTTACTTGTTCAGTGATCTCATCAAGAACCGTGTATTCATTAATTTCTTTTTCCTGTTTCTTTTCCTGCAACTGATTCTTATACAAGACCTTTTCATTGAATATTACATCTCTGCTCCTAATGATTTTGTGATTTTCATAATCATATAAGTGATAACCAAAATCATTAACACCATATCCAATAAAGGTACATTTATTTGATTTTGCCTCAAGATTTGTTCTATTTTCTTTATTAATATGGACAAAGGCCTCACAACCAAAAGGCTTTAAAAAAGAGTAGTTTACCTTTTTACCTGTCCATGCTTCCTCTGGAATACCACCATCCAAGGAACTTGAAGGCCCTTTGTTTATTAGATAAATAGCATTATCTATAGCATCTGCCCAAAATTGTAAAGGCAATCCTACATTCACTCTCATGCACCTTGCACGCTCCATGATTGTTTTGTTCATCCTTTCTGACACACCATTTTCTTGTGGTGTTCTTGGAACTGTCTTCTCTCTACGAATTCCATGCTTTGAACAGTACCTATCAAACTCTTTGCTGCAATATTCACCTCCATTTTCTGATCTGAGACACTTCAACTTCTTTCCTGTCTCAATCTCAATCAAAGCTTTCCATTTCTTGAAAGTATCAAATACATAAAATTTATTCTGAATACAATAAATCCAGGTTTTTATAGTTGCATCATCAATAAAAGTAACATAATAATGAGAGCCACCGAGAGATGATACCTGAGCAGGTCCACATACATCTATATGCACAAGATCTAATTTTTCGCTCTTCTTTTCTTTCCCAACTCTTAGAAATTTGACTTTCTTCTATTTTCCATAAATGCAATTCTCACATAAATCCAAATCAACATTCTTCAAACCTGGCAACAAATTTCTTGAGTGAAAATTCTTCATCCCCTTCTCACTCATGTGTCCGAGCCTATGATGCCATAACGCTGCATCTTCTCCTTTGGAATTTAAATAATTAATAGAGTTAGAAATACCATTGCATAAATACAATGTACCAACCTTTTTTCCTTTTTCTATTACCAGGGCTCCTTTGGTGACCTTCCAAGATTTATCTGTGAAAGTTATAACACAACCTTCACCGCCTAACTTCCTTGTTGAAATAAAAATTTTCTTTAGATCTGGAACATGCCTTTCCTCCTTTAATAGCCATTGGTTTCCATTCTATTGTTTTACAAGAACCTTACCCATTCCAACAATTTTACAGAGTTTATCATCACCCAAACGAACTTGCCCAAAATCTCCTTGAACATAGTCATGAAAATATTTCTTATCAGGTGTGGCATGGAATGAAGCCCCTAAATCTACAACCCAAGAATTAGTAACATTTTCTAAAGAAAGAATCAAAGCATCTTGTAACACATCACCTATCACATTTGCTTAATGATTGTTATTTTGCTGTTTGTCTCCTTCTTTTCCCTTCTGAGATCTACAATATTTCTTTAGGTGTCCTTTCTTTCTGCATTTCCAACACACTATCCCCGATCTAGACTTGGATTTGCCTTTCCTTGTTTTACTGTGATATCCTGACCTCTTTCCTCTTTCCATTCTTCTTCCCCTACACTATGCACTCAAAGCATTACTTGATGTCTCACCGGAGCTTTTCCATCGCATTTCCTCGCTAAGGATAGCACCGACAACATCATCAAAATTTAAAGTACTAGATCCAGAGACAAGTTACTAATGACCATTACTAAAGCATTCCAACTCTCTGGAAATGAGCACAAGAATAACAGAGCTCTAAATTCATCATCAAAGTTTACCCCTACAGAACTTAACTGACTGGTAACTGTATTAAAATCATTTAAATGGTCTGTAACAGATCCACCTTCTGACATCTTCTTATTAAATAGTCGTTTCATAAGAAATACCTTATTTGAGGCCAAGGGTTTTTCATATAGTTTCACCAACGTCTACATCAAACCCTCTATTGTTGTTTCCTTCGAAATATTGAAGGAAACTGACGCTGCAAGGCACAACCGTACTATTCTGAGTGCCTTTTTGTTGAGAATGTTCCATTTCGCATCTGTCATGGCTGCCGGCTTCATTGTTTTTCCACTCAATGGTAGGTATAGATATTTCTTATACATATAATATTCTATCTGCATATTCCACAATGGGAAGTTTTGGCTGTTAAATTTCTCGACCCTAAACTTACCATCTTCCACCATTGCTCCCACTCGAACTAGGAACCCTTCTTTCTTGCGATTTTATCAACCAAATATACCTTCGGCTCTCATACCAGTTGTTATAAAATTATATATTACAGAGCAATGCAACACATAAAATATGTAGAAAATACAAGCACACAAAACACATAAAACCAGAGAGACACAGATATATGTGGTTCACCTAGTTTGGGCTACGTCCACCTCGAACAGCCAGTCCTTCCTTTCTATTATCCAACAAAATGAAGAGACACAACCTACAGCAGATCCGCTATAATATCCTCTGTTATCTCTCACAGTCTCCCTCTCTATTTTGCGCTCCGAGAATACACATACAATACATAGACGCAATACAATACCCTCATAAAAGTGAGGAGTTTCCTTCTAGGGAAAAAAACCCTAAACTAAACAAAACTTCTACCGTCAGATCATTTGCCTAATGAACGACCCAGATTGACTAGAAATTACTATAATTTTACAAGTCAATTTTACATATGTTTTTAGCTTCGGGGGCGCTACCCCCGAAACCCCCCGCCAGGGGGGGGGGCTCCATAAAGTCGCTGCTGCCCCCCTTGGACCCCCCACTACAGTGATTGATTTACGGGTGGCGTTGCCACCCTATTTAAGATATAGGGGTCCAATGTTGTGATACAAAGTAAACAAGATAATCAGGCTCCACACCCAACAAATGTTACACTTCAGATCTAGAGTATATCTGTGTAAAAAATATCAGATCCATTTCATATCTGTACACTATAAAGGCTCTATTACAACATCCCCTTGGGGTTTTGACCAAATCATGCAATACAAACAATAGATCTAAGTTTTAAGTAGGAGATCTCCAATATTATTCAGAAAGTTTTGAAGATGATTTTACATTATAAGTAGATCAGATATATATAGAACATGGATCAGCAAGCTAATCCATGGATCACCAAAGTAAAATGCAAAGCTCGGCACCAGAGATCTTTCATAAAAAATGGGATCAAAACACCCTGCAAAACCTCCACTGAAAATAACGCAATCCCTAAAGGGAAACTACATTGTAGCTTGAATAACTGAGTTGGCCTAATGCGAAGATACAAATTTGAAGCTCCATAGCTAATGCACTCTTCCAGGAGGTTAAAAGACACACTCGCTGAGAAGAGGCACTAGTAAATTCTAGATCTCTGCACATCTAGTGTTTCCATTTTCTATAGCTTACAAAAGCAATCAAACCCTCATTGGATCTGCATTGCAGTTGGAAGTAGAGCTTGGCCAAGTGCCTGATAGTGGACAAAATCAGCAAGACTCCTCCAAGAAATCCTCAAGGGAAGAGATAGAATCCCTTCATAGGAATCCCCAAGTGCTAAGCAACACTATCCTTATCTAAACAATAGAGAATAGTATTTGTCTAAACAGACAAGATACTCAGAAAATATGCATAATCAACAACCCTGTCTTGCCTTTCATTTTATAAGATGAAAGCCTTTGCAAATCCTAAACCACCTTGATGAATTAGCTCCTTTCACATGAGGGGCCTCCTTCTAGAATTGTGTTGTCCCTTCATGAGGTACATTGTATCTAGAAAACGTTGTAGATTTGATCAAGGTTGACCCAATCTCATAGCTCAGATCCCTTTCACACCTGCAAGTGATTTTTTTACATGTCCCAGATTTATCCTTGTCCATATTTTCATTGATTTATTCATTCTTTTCAGGATTTTTACATGTCCTCCTTTATTCATTTATTCATGGAACAAAAAATAAAACAAAAATGTATTTTCCTCTTAGCTCAGGCTAAGTAGGAATATTACAGTCCTCCCCTCCAAAATGTTGCTTTTCCTCAAGCAACTGATAGGGTGAGTGTTACAGTCCTTCCATTCCTCCATTGGTGACATCATCAAGGGTCAAGTCCTCCTCATAAGCCAAGTGTTCACCAAGCCAACACATCATGATTTTTTCCTTCAAGGTCATCATAAGGGGTGCATAGTTCATCCCGCAATGAGTGAAAAATTCAATAGAAATAAACATGGTTGCATCAATGCTTTCTCTAAAACATGTAGCATGAGGTACATAGAGAAGTTCTAGTTCATGTGGCAAATACAAAATTCCCATCCCCCCTCCATACAATCCCATAAATAGTACAACCATATCATCCAAATATGGGAGCAAAACTACATATATACAAATAGAAATTTGAGCTTGAAGAGGTGGGTCAAAGTCCCACATGTGATGCCAACACAATGCATCTCCTTCCTGCATTAGATCAAGGTGTGGAAAGTGGCATTCCCACCACACATTTGCTGCATGAGTCATATTGACATAGCTGAAGATGTCAGATATGTTTGGTGCCTTTGGGAAGAATCCATCATGAAAAGGAATCTCCCTTTGCATAACAAGGGAGTGACCAAGTTCAGAATTTCTATTGGCCCTACAAAAGCCTTGAGATCCACATGATCTCTCACTTCCTTTAGGAGTCATAACCTAAAAAAACATGGTAAAATAATGTGATAGATCATAAAATAAAACTTTATTTTCATGATCAGATCCTTTACCATCATAGTTCCTCATACACATGGATATGTGCATGGTCATTTCCCTTCTCTCAAAAGAAGGAATAACTGGCGGAAATGACTCTTGAAAAGATTCCATTGGCTATCCCAATTCCTCATAGCTAATGCACTCTTGAAAGTGCTGATGTAAATCCTCTCTCATCCCTTCACAATCAAAGATCCTCATGATCAGGGTGTAGATATTCATGGACTGCATATGGCTGAGAAAGAATTATTTGTGTTCCCTTTGTAGTATCTTCTTCTTGAGCTTGGAAGCTCTAGATAGGAATACCCTAGCATGATAGTAGATGACTCCCCCTTGGACTAATTAGCCGTCCTCTTAATGCAGGTCATCTAGTATCATATAGGTGTGGAGATATTTGGAATACACTATAAGTAATTGATATTTCCAGTATAGATCCACACTGCTCAACAATGAAAATGCTGATGATATATCCAGGGAAGTGTTTGTCATGTTGCTTATTTCTTCTTTGAAATTTCCCATGCCAAATATGTGTGTTGGAAGGCTTATCCTCCCATTCTCTTCCTCCCACAGCACAGATTTGGAAATGAGAGGGGGTGATAGTGATGAGGAGAGAATATTCCCCTTACTCTTGATCTATCACAAGCCTCCAAGTGTTGTAGCTTGGTCTTCCATTACTCCAATCCCTCCTAGATCTAAGTTTGGAGCAGCACTTTGTGAGGCCTCCCCCCAAAAGATCTGAATCTAGTGGCCTCCCTAGTGGTTTTCTACTAGATAGGAATGTCCCATGCAGAATTCTCATGAACATAAGAGAAGGGACTATGAGATCCTTGCTTCCACTGCGCAAATCCATCTCCATTGTCGGTGTGGAAGTGCTAGGTGAGGGGTAAGTATGCATGCCTTGGATCATTTGAGGTTTACCACTCTTCATGTCCACCTATTCCATTTGCAAGGCCTTTCAATCAGTAGTAACTTTCCCCAATGTAGTCAGCCATTAGACACCCAAAATGATGTTGGTGTCTAGTATGTCAAATAAAAAAAAGTGATCCACCAAAGTGTAGGACCCCATGGTGACTGAAAGTGATGGGACATATTGCATGCATTGCATTGTCCTATATCCTAGGACCAAAAAAAAGAACCACTCAAAAGTATCAGTGGGGATTGCTCTCCTCTGCACAATATGAGCATCAATAATGTTGTGGGTTGCCCCAATGTCAATCAGTATAGATACCCTCTTATTCATGATTGAACCTTGTACTCTTAAGGTTAAGTACTTGGGTACTCCTCTCAAAGATGCAAGAGTTCCTCCTATTGGAGAAAAGGCTCCATTCCCATATCCAGGTGGTGTTGGATCTCCCTCAACATTGTCATCACTATGACCTATTCTTAGTTCATCATCTTCATCTTCCTCCTCAAAATCTGAGAAGAGTTCTATGTAGTGTGCTTTCCCAGCAACACATCTATGTCCAGATGCCCATTACTCTTGGAAAGTGAAACATAGTTTCTTATTTCTCAGCTCCCTCCTGACTTCAATATTAAGAGGATTCTTGAATGAGCTCTCCTTGGAAGGAGAAACTTTCTCTTCCTTCCCTTTATAAAGGTAAGGGGCCTTGCTATGAAAAGTTGCCTTTGCTTTTGGAAAGGCATCTTGGAGGTTTCTATCCCTCTCAATGGCATCATGCAAAGGTTCATCCAAGCCATCGATGAACATGCACACCCTCCTTGTTGCAGACAGATCAGGAACCATAACATACAATCTCAGAAAATTAGAGATATAAGTATCTGTATTTCCTGATTGCTTTAACTTTTCAAGACTCATGAAAGGTTCTTCTAGATCCTTTCTGTCAAACCTCTCCACCAGTATTCTAGTGAATTCAGAATAGGAAATCACATTGGCATGGCCCAATGTAGACAACCCATGGAACCACCAATTGTGTGCTTCACCTTCAAAGTGCAGTACTGAAATATTGATGGCTTCAAACTCAGGGACTTTGTTCAACTAAAAGTATATGTCCAAATTTTCTACCCATGCCTTGGTAGAACTGGTGGATGACCCATCAAACTTGGGCAAAAATAATTTTCCCATAGAGTGATGCCTATCATGATTCTGAAAGAATCCACCATCTCTATACTAATGCCTTGGTCTTCTTTTGTCCTTGAGGTGACAAAACTCTTGAAAACTAAAGTGGTCCTTGAATCCCTAATTCTGAGATTCATATTCCTCAAAGTAGTCTTCAAGGGATGCTTGCTCTTGTGACCCTTCATTCTCCACATCCAAGAAGGTAGGCATAGTGGAGCGTTGTGGAGCTTGTGGGGCTTGTGGCTGGTTCACTGGTTGACCATTCCAGGGGTGAGACATGCCAAAGCTTTCCCCAAGATGATGTCTCCCAGGAGATTCCCTCATCTTGTCCATTCTCATATCTTTGATCTCTCTATCAAGATCTTGCATGGCTACCAAAATATTTCTTGAAAAATCTTCTCCTTCTTTATCACTTCCAGTTTCAGGGGCTTTAACCTTGTCTTGATCCTCTGTGGTGTAATGAAACTTATTGTGGATTCTATTCTGATACCTCTTCTCCCTCTCATTAAGAGGCTCATATTCTTCTGACACCAACATGGTTGTGTTTCTCTGATGAAATCAGAGGTTGTGCCAATAAAGGAACTCTGATACCACTATAATATCTCAAAATGGGACTACACAACAATGCCTACTGAAATAATGAACTTCTTGAAAATATGTGCACATAAATGAGTTTTCAACTCGTATATCCCTTATATCAGTAGATCTAGGGTATAGATCCAAAGGAGAGCAAAAAAAAATCAAACTAGGTGTGGTAAATAGAGCTCCCACCACCTAGTCTAGCTGGAAAACCCCCAAAGAGAGGGGCTGCAGATATGCATTACAAAATACTTCAGAATAACGTAGTCTTGGAAATAATGAGAAGGAAGCCATCAAATAATATCAAATTTTGAAAATACAGCAGAAAATCAGATGTACATTGATACTCTTACATTATAAAATAGAATACATAAGACAAGAGAGGAGGAAATCTTCAGAAAAGAAGGTTGCAACACATGTATATACTGCAAATTGGATTAATAATGTTATTTAATGGAGTTGAAGTAGCTGAATGTTACACTTTAGATATAGAGAAAATCTATGTACAAAAGATAAAATCCATTTCAGATATGTACACTGGAAAGGCTCTATTACAAGATCCCCTTGGGGTTTTGACCAAATCATGCAATACAAAGAGTAGATCTTAGTTTTAAGTAGTAGAATTTCAATATTATTCAGAAAGTTATGAAGATGATTTTACATTAGAAACAGATCAGATATATAAAAAATATGGATCAGCAAGATAATCCATGGATAACCAAAGTGAAATGAAAAGCCCAGCACCAGTGATCTCTCATCAAAAATGGGATCAACACACCCTGCAAAAACTCCACTAAAAATAGCGCAGTCCCTGAAGGGAAATTGTGCTATAGCTTGAATAACTGAGTTAGCCTGATGCCAAGATACAAATTTGAAGCTCCACAGCCAATGCACTCTTCCACGTGGTTAAAAGACACACTCACTGAGAAGAGGCACTAGTAAAGTCTAGATCTAAGCAGATCTAGTGTTTCCACTTTCTGCGGCTTACAAAAGCAATCAAACCCTCACTGGATCTGCATTGCAGTTGGAAGTACAGATTGGCCAAGTGCCTGATAGTTGACAAAATCAGCAAGACTCCTCCAATAAATCCTCAAGGGAAGAGACAGAATCCCTGCATAGGAATCCCCAAGTGCTAAGAAGCACTATCCTCAGCTAAACAACAAAGAATGGTATTTGTCTAAACAAACAAGATACTTAGAAAATATGCATAATCAACAACCCTCTCTTGTTGCCTCCTCTTTCCTTTTATAAGATGAAAACCTTTCCAAACCCTAAACCACCTTGATGAATTAGCTCCTTTCACATGAGGGGCCTCCTTCTAGAACTACGATGTCCCTTCCTGAGGTACATTGTATCTAGACAGTGCTATATATTTGGTCAAGGTTGACCCAGTCTCATAGCTCAAACCCCTTTCACACCTGCAAGTGATTTTTTTTCATGGCCCAGATTTATCCTTGTTCATATTGGCATTGATTTATTCATTATTTTCAGGAGTTTTACATGTCCTCCTTTATTCATTTATTCATGCAACATAAAATAAAACAAAAATGTATATTCCTCTTAGCTCACACTAAGTAGTAATATTACACCTTCCATCATATACCTTTGGCGTGGGGAATTTCAAGGAGGAGAAGAAGGGAAGGAGTGACCTTCCAACACACACCTTTGGCATGGGATATATCAAGGAGGAGAGCAGCAAAATGATAGACATTTATGTTGGTGCATCATTAGCACTATCATTGTTGGGCAGTTTAGATCTGTATTGTAAATCCCAATTGTTGGTGGATTATTCCAAAGATCTACACACTTGTATGATACTTGGTGAATAGCTGCATAAATATGGCTTTCTATTCCATAAAGGAGTCATCTATCATCATCATATAATGTTCTTTTCTATAACTTCTAAGCTCAAGGAGAATTTACTACAAAGGGCCTACAAAGAGTTATGTTTTAGCCACATTTATTCCATGAGGATATACAACATCATCATGAGGAGATTTAATTGGGAAGGCTTGAAAGAGGAACTAAATAAAAATTTTCAAGAATGAATGTGCTATGTGGGGTTGGGGCAGCAACAAGACTCTATGATAGAGTTATTTCAGCCATCTCTTCCTACCTTCGAAGTAGGAGAAATATCCATACACCCCTCCGCTTGTATAAAGAGAACTTTTAATGAAGAACATACATATGTAAAACATGTTTCATTTTCTGTTTGTATGCATTCTTCCACTATTTTTATGCAAGCCATGACTCCAATAAGGAGCTATACATCTTGTAGATCTCATGGAAAACAATGGGCCACAAAAATTTCTATATTTGGCCACTCCCTTAATGAGCAAAGGGAGATTTTTCATCATGATGGGTGCTTCCCTAAGGCACCAAACATATCTCTCACCTTCAGCAATAGTGAGATGGCTTGGGAAACAAGTAAGTGGTGGAAAAACCAATTACCATGTCTTGATTTGAGGTAGGCAGGAGATGTACTGCGTTGGTATCATATGTGGGATTATGAACCACCTCCTCATGCTCAAATTTATGTTTTCTTGTATGTAGTTTTACTTCCATATATTGATGATATACTTGTACTGTTTATGGGCTTGTATGGAGGGAGGATGAGGAGAATATATGTACCTCATGGGATGGAGACTCTCCATGTACCTTATGCTACATGTTTCAAGGAGAGTATTGGTTCAACCATGTTTGTTTCATATGAGTTCTTGACTCCTTGTGGGATGGATTATGTACAACTCATAATGACTTTGGAGGAAAAATTCATGGAGGGTTGGATTGGTGAACACTTAACTTGTGAAGGAAGCTTGATCCTTGATGGTGTCAGCAATGGAGCAGGAGAAGTTGTGTAGTACTCACCCTATCAGTTGCTTGAGGAGAAGCAACATTTTGGAGGGGAGGACTGTAATATTCCCAATTAGCCCAACCTAATGGGAATATACAATTTTGTTTCATTTTCTTATTGCAAGAATAAATGTGTAAAGGAGGACAATAAAAACTCCTAAAAACAACGAATAAATCAATGCCCCATGTGAACAAGGTTAAATCTATACTATCTTAATAAAACACCCTTAGGTGTAGAAGGGATTGAGGTGTTTGACTAGGTCAACCATGAAAAAATCAACAACATTGTCTATTTACAGTCAACCTCCTAGATGCATAGCACAGTTTTAGATGGAGGATACACATGTGAAAGGAGCTAAATCATTGAGATGGTTTAGGGTTTGGCAAGACTTTTATATTATAAAAGGAAGAGGAGGACATCAGAAGAAGGTTGTTGAACATATTATATTTCTAAATATATTGTCTATTTAGACATATATCATTCTCTTGTTGCTTAGCTGAGAACAATGTTGTTTAGCACTGTGTGTTCCTGATTGGGAATCCCACCACCTTCCTTGAGAGGCCTCTTGGAAGAGTCTTGCTGATCTTGTCCATTATCAAGCATTTGGCCAAGCTTAATCTTCCAACTAAAATGCATATCTTGTTGAGGGTTTGGTTGTCCTGGTAAGCTGCAGCAAGTGGAGGCTAGATCTACTAAGATCTAGGCCAATCTAGTGCCTCTTTTCAGTGGGAAAATATTCTATCCCCTTGTCAAGAGTGTATGGATCATTGAAGCTTCAGATGACACCAAGACAAATAGTTCTTAAAGTGTACAACGCAGTTTATCTTCCAAGACTGCGTTATCTGCAAGAGGAAATTTGTAGGGTGTTTTGGAAAACTTTAAGGAGTGATCTCTAGTGTTAGGGATCTGCCCTTCATTGTGGTGATCCATGGATTTCTAATGTATTCCATGTTATATTCAGATCTGATTTGAATACTCCTGTATATGTGTTAGTGAGGTAAATCCCCTTTGTGGAAATAAGTGATCCCACTAGCCCTAGAGTAGGTCTAGCCACAAACGAGACACACTGTAACATTGGTTCCTAGTTAACGAATGGACGAAGATTCGATGGATGACTTACCGGATGTCCTACGCTATTGTCGTCGTCGGAAAGAGTGGCTGCCTCTCGCTCCTGGTTTGATAGATCATGATCTATTCACTTTCACGTCTAGATACCTGCACAGACACAAGAAACAAAGACGATATACAACCTACTATTTCACATTCGTAGCTATCAGTCAATCGAAGAAGACTAAATCAATTGCATCAGATAAAAATAACACAATGATGGAACCAATACCATAGTTGAGTATATTAATGAAAGAAAGGAAGATTACAACCAAACTTCAACATTGTGGTCTCCTCCAACAGGGTTCCAGTAGAGCGCATCTCACAAAGGCTCATCGGGAATTTGAACGAGGCTCTCTCTACTGAGTTATCCTTGGTTCTACCTTCTCTATAGAAATTACTTAGCTATAGTATCTCTTCTCCAAGTTCAACTTCTTGGCTATATGTTTAGCTAGATTTTGTAAAGGGAGAAGGCATGTTTATATAGAGGAAGAAGGAGAGGTTAGGATCCCTATAATCATGTAGGGGAGTCCTATCTTCAAATAATGTTCCATGGGAGGTAAAAACCACTACCTAAAGGGAGAGATCTGTGGCTTATAAAGTTTAACCACTTCCTGTGACTCATCCCTGAGGTGGTTAAAGGTAACTTCCACCTCTATTTTGTTACAAAACATTCCTGAAATAGCTGGCGTGGGCACAACACAGAGACAGAGTGATAGGTGGTGTGGGATCTAGTGTAAATCTTCCCTATTGGCACGAGGGGTGAACTGGCTACTTGCACCAATGCAAAAACATAGGTTTTTGTGTGCTTTTTGAGGAAACGTTCAACATGAGAAATGATGTCCTTATGCAAAAGGATGCAAAGAAGGTATTTATAGAGTATGAAACTACTCACAGGCCATGGGAAAGATCATCCAATATGTGGGGATAGGGATTGCAGGGATGGTGACAAAATACTGTGTAACATATGCCCCCTAAAGCATGAGGTCTGAGAGAGAGGGAGGGGTGAAATTCTTTATGAGAGCATGTTCACCCCAAACACTACTGTCGGAAGACCTGCAAGTAAAATTACAACTAATACTTCTTATACATGGCATGTGGCATGGGCACAACCATCCATAATAGAGTACATAAACAGTAAGATCCGAGGTATGGACATAGCCATCCAGCAATAGGGATCAACAAATAGACTCAGGTATGTTCGTAACCATCCAATCAGAAGATCCATGTAATAAGTCATAATAATCCACGATGAACCCGTAGCATGGATTTCATCAGACAAAACCCAAGGTCTTGCGCTCCATCTCGACCCAAACAAAGTACAAATTAAAGCATGTGAATACGTGAGATGAAGTTGAACATGCAAGAAAATCGTCTGATTACTAGCTAATGATGAAAGCTGTTAACAAATGCGAGAGAAACCACCAATAATGAAAATGGCTCTCAAGGTAAGAAAGGTACAATCCACAGAATGTGAACAGTGATCTGACGTCAAACACCCACAGAGTCAGTCGATCAAAGGCCAATGATGTGGACCTTACGTCGAATGCGAAGAACCTACCATTCAGGCATGCAGGCTCCAAGGTACTTGAAGGTAGTCTCTAGATCAACTTCCTAGATAATGAGCTGGAGTCAACACGAAGTGACCTAATCGAATGTGGGCCATAATTTTTCCCACATCATCAATACGAGACAGAGGAATGTGATGTTTGTGAATCAAGAGCAACGAAAATCAAATGGAGGTTGAAAAGTTTAGAGGCAAACTTCTCTTGAACATATTAGCGGCACGACACTGGATTTGGCATTATTTGACATCAAGGGATCTGAGGTCATGGCCACATGGAAAAGAGAAGATGAGTGGTCAAAAGATATTACGAAAACCCATGGAGGTAAATGAATAACGAGATGAGATGTCCCCAACCTGACACGAATGCAAACAAGTGCCATGTTCAAGAGCGACATACTGCCAGCACGACTACAATTTGGTTCCATTTCCCCCCATCATTTCTGGAAAGTACCCCAATTATTTTTAAAAACAAGCTTGAAGGGGATAGCATGTGCTTGCGATGTAAGTTTTTCCTTCAAACAAATCCAACCTAGTACATTTTACGAGCCCTAGGAAGGAGGAAATCAAGTAACATCATAATGACGAAGTCTGTTGTCATCAGTTTTAACAAGTCTGACAAAGGAAGAACTCGACCTCTTTTCATATTTGGAGAGTTTGAAAAGAAAATGGAAAATAAAACTCCAGCAAGGCCCTTTTCGTAGGTAGTCTCACAGATTCGAAAAGGTAGAAAACTGTGTCTAAGAGAAGGTCTTAGTCATGATAGGCTAAGGTATTCCTTTTTCAGAAATAATCTATCCCAGCCTGAAAAAGGGGTAAATGTATACAGAGTAGATATCGTTTCGCAGCCAATTTAACGAGTTCAAAACATCAAGCATCTCAAAAATCTTTTCAGTTTTAGAGAGTCAGAAAATAGTTGAAAGGTGACTCCATATGTGACATTTTTGTGTTTTTACCAAGTTCGAAAAAGTATAAAATACAACTTGTTCCTTCAACATAACCATGTGGAAACCTGCCGCTGCACAAAAAGATGTGTGTAAAACATATTTCTCGACAATAATATGATAAAATAATCAAAAAATATATTTTAAAACCTAATTTAATATTTTGAAAAGTTATAAAAGACCATAACTAGTAAAAATTATTTACTTTTAACATTTACCTCTTTGTGGAGCAACAGTGGTTCGTTTACCTTGCGATCTTGTGGCGATGATTTCAAGAGATCCAGTGGACCAATATCGATCCCGTCAGTTTCAATTAAGAGCCACCATATATTGCCATATTTTGAGCTAAATTTTATTACCTTTTATTGTCATTTTGAATCCCTTAGGGGAGGATTTGTTAAAACTAGGGCATCGCGGTTGGCGCGGGTTTCGGACATGGACCCACGCCAATCAACCGCTTTTTACATAGGGGTTGTGCCCATTGGCACAACTATTAGAAAAATAGTTGTGCCAACCGTGCAAATCAAAATATGCCTAAATTCAAAGAAAATGAAACCATTTACTTGCAAATTTTGATGCCTAAGGAGACTTACAATGCTCATATGAAAAATGTGTGCAAGTACCAAGCATAAAAGATGGTAATTGAGTGGAAAGAGAGATAACACAATGAGGAGGATGAACAGACCATGGAGAGTGAAAAATGCATAAACGCCCTCATAAATTTTGGGCTAAAGAAATTCTTCTTGACACCGTGCCTTAGGGCTCAGCCTAAATTGCTTCAATATTTGATAAGCATTTGGGACAAGGATCAAGAAACTTTTTTGCTTCGGGATCAGGAGCTTGAGCTTGAAGTCTCTGATGTGTATTTCATAGCTAGATTTTCATGTAGAGGTGCAGTCCCTATCTTGACCAGTACCTGTCCTTCCGGGGAAAGTATGGGAATGGTAATTGATAGGGTGTACCGAGGGGCACGAAAAGGAACAGGTATAGGCAAAGTTGACATCCAAACTCTTCATGATCAGGCACTAAGAGCAGTGTTGCATACTATCACGTGGGTTGTAGGATCACAAGTGCTACATGAGGCCACAAAGGCACAACTACTTCTTGCCTCAGAGTGCATGAACCTCACTCTCTTCAACTGGGCGAAGGTCATGGCTATCAACATCAAGCGACAACTCACTAAGTGCAAGAAGACCAAACTAAAGAAGTTTGGGTATGGATCAATTCTGGTATCATTCTTCTTGGAACGACTACCCATATTCCAGCATCAGGAGCTTATTGCTCGATGCCACCACCGAGAGAGCCAAAGATGGCTCGATGGGCTACACTAATGCCTAGAGTAGGGGGTGGCAAACTGATGTCCTGGAGGCCAGATTTTTCTTCTTGGCTTCGATGATGACTGATTGTCGTGGAGGATTGGCCCTACACTGGCATAGAATTCACCGGTGATCTTAACCTCTCGCTCCCAGAGGGAGAGGATAGGGACGAAGAGCTAGGTGAGACTCATTTTTTATTTTCATGAGTTTGTGATTTTTTGGTATATATGCATGTTCTGACAGTTAGTCTCCTATGTATGCAAATTTTGGCCCAGAGCGTCCTACAGGTATTTCGCTGATAACGAGTTGAACTCGTGATTTCGATCCTCCTGGTGAGGGAAGTGATAAGGAGATAGTACAGAACCTAGAGGAGATCAACCGTGGGATTCTATACTATGCTCGTTTTGATGATGTTACTTGGGCCTATCAGAGGCACACTGTAGGGGTGCTGAGGTGGTTGGTACAGGTGGTGATGTGCTATCATGAGCACCACGCCGATTAGGCACTTAGGCTTTCAATTTCTGCAAGTTTTTGAGTGACATGTTGTCTCGCTATGTAACTGAAACATACATATATATTTTTGGGTTTTTAATGATGCACACATTGCAAAAAATTGATATATATATATATATATATATATATATATGTTGTGTAACCCGCTCCAAAAACAGAAGAAAAAGATATCAACGCCTTAGAAATAAGCCACTTCAAGGGGGCAACCTCCAATACATTACATAAATGAACAATTCTTGGATAATACAATTTACAAAACCTCCTTTCTATATATAGGAGTCCATGGGGCCATTATGTAATCCTAGTGGGCCACAATGTAATCCTAGCCGACCTAACAATAATAATTTAAGGGAACAATAATAACAAAATGGGGGTTACAAGGGTACAATAATAACAATAATGGGGTTACACTAACAATAATAAGGGACTATACTAGTGATATAGGGACCTAACATGCCCCTCTCCTTCAAAAAAGTGTTGTCCTCAATGCTTGAGTAGCTCCGGGTGCTTCTGTATAAAATTCTCATCCTCCCATGTAGAATCTTCGGTGGGTAAGTTCTTCCACTTGATGAGATACTCTGAAATTGATCGATTCCGTAGTTGTCGAGTTCTTGTTTCCGTGACCGCTTCAGGTTCCAATATGATTTTTCCTTCCTCATCAAGTTCTGGAAATATTGTTTGAGCTGGAAGATTTTCACCTATAACCTTCTTTAAGCATGAAACATGGAAAACTGGATGTACTCGCGAAGAAGCAGGAAGCTCCAATTTGTATGCCATAGTACCAATCTTTTGCAACACCTTGTAAGGACCATAGTACTTTGGCGATAATTTATTATCCTTCTTAGCTTTCTTTAGCAACATTTGTTTATATGGTTGTAGTCGTAAAAATACCCAATCTCTTACATCAAAACTTCTCTCGCTGCGATGTTGATCTGCCTGTTGTTTCATTCTATTTTGTGCCAAATTTAGGTTATCCTTTAAGAGTTGGAGAACTTCTTGCTGATGCTCGATGTGATCTTCCACTGCTTGAACCTTCAAATTTTCCCTTAAAGATGATGTGATCGATGGTGGATGATATCCATAAAATGCCATAAATGGGGTCATTTTTGCTGCAGTATGGAAGGAAGTGTTATACCACCATTCAGCGAGAGGTAACCACTTGACCCATTGTGTTTGTTTATCAGATACAAAACAACGAAGATATCCTTCCAAACATTTATTTACTATCTCAGTTTGACCATCAGATTGAGGATGATAAGATGAGCTATGAGCTAATTGAGTGCCCAAACAAGAAAATAACTCCGTCCAAAAATTTCCAGTAAAAATGGGATCTCTGTCGCTCACAATAACCCTTGGGCTTCCATGTAGCTTTTTAATTATGTCCATAAATGTAGTAGCAACTGTACTTGCTTTAAATGGATGAGATAATGCACAAAAGTGTGCATACTTGGTAAGTCTATCAACTACCACCATGATGACATTCTTGCCTTCGGACTTCGGTAAAACTGTGATAAAATCCATTGAAATCTCCTCCCAACGTTGACTTGGAATGGATAAAGGTTGTAGAAGTCCCGGGGTCTTAATTGTCTCCACTTTATTCTGCTGGAAAACCAAACATTCCGCCACAAAATTTTTAATATCAGATTTAAGGCCATCCCAAAAAAATTCTTTCTTCACCCTGTGGTAAGTTTTTAAAAATCCTGAGTGTCCTCCTAAAGGAGAAGTGTGCAATTCCAGAAGAATCTTTTGTTTTAGTTTGGAATTCTTACAAAGATATAAGCGATCTTTGTACCATAAGGAATCATTTTTCCAACTAAATGTATCAGATGTACTAGGATCTTGCTGCAAATTTTGAATGAGTGTCCATACATCTTTATCCTTCTTCCATTCATCTCTTGCTTCGGTTATCCAATCTGGTTGGATAATAGAAATGGCACAAAGCAATGATTCCACCTCTTCATTCTTTCTTAAGAGTGCATCTGCAACAACAATAAGCTTTCCTTTTTTGTAGATTATTTCAAAGTCATAACCCAACATCTTTGTGACCCATTTTTTCTACTCTTCTGAAGATAGTCTTTGTTCCAAAAAGTGTTTAAGATTATCATGATCAATTTTTACCTTGAAGTGTCTTCCCATTAGGTAAGTTCGCCATTTCTTTAGTGCATGCAGTATTGCTAACATTTCCTTCTCATAAATAGGTTTCTGTAAATACTTTCCTTTGATTGGACGACTTCCAAAAGCAATGGGTCTTCCTTCCTGCATTAAAACTGCACCAATTCCATTTCCTGAGGCATCACATTCCACAATAAAGGTTTTTGTGAAGTCTGGCGTAGCTAAGACCGGTGCTAGGCACATTGCCTCTTTAAGATGTTCAAAGGCCTTAGTTGCTTCAGGAGTCCATGAAAATGCTTCTTTATTCAATAATTTTGTTAGAGGTGCTGCTATTCTCCCATAATTCTTAACAAACTTGCGATAATAGCCTGTTAACCCGAGAAATCCTTGCACCTGCTTTATTGTCTTGGGGACTTTCCATTCCTTAATGGCTTTAATTTTTTTAGGGTCTACTTTAACACCCTCGTGAGATATAACATGACCCAGATATTCCACCTCTTGTACTCCAAAGAAACATTTGGATGTTTTTGCATATAATTGTTTCTCCTGCAATAGTTTGAGCACCCTGTCAACATGTTCAACATGATCCTTCCAAGACCTGCTGTAGATTAGTATATCATCAAAAAATACTAGCACAAATTTTCTAAGGAAGGGTTTGAAAGTGGAATTCATCAACCCTTGAAATGTAGAAGGTGCATTGGTAAGGCCAAAAGGCATGACCAAAAATTCATAATGACCCTCATGAGTTCGAAATGTTGTTTTTGGAATATCTTCGGTCTTCATTCTAATTTGATGATATCTTGAACGAAGATCCAACTTGGTAAAATAAATTGCTCCATGTAATTCATCCAATAATTCATCAATCACAGGAATGGGAAATTTGTCTTTAATGGTGAGGTTATTGAGCTCCCTATAATCTGGACATATTCGCCATGATCCATCCTTATTGTGTACCAATACTACAGGAGCAGAGAAAGAAATTTGACTAGGTTGAATTATACCTGCCTCTAACATTTCTGCAATCATACGTTCAATTTCGCTCCTTTGGAAGTAAGGATATCTATAAGGCCTGATGTTTGGAGGAACACTTCCTGGAATCAAATGAATAGCATGATCATGATCATGAATAGGTGGGAGTCGTTTGGGAGTTTCAAACACCTTGGAATGATTGTCCAAGACTTGTTGGAGATCTGCCGAAATAGATGATTTTGATGTCGGAATGTCTAGTGAGCATAATTGTGCAATTACGCCTCGTTGTTCTTTCTTTAGAAGCTTTTTCATGACATTAGAGCTTATGAAATCACAATTGACATTTATTTTGTTCTCATCATGAGGTTCTTCTACTATCTTTTCACCATTAGGAAACCTTTCTTGTATCAACTTTGTCAAACCTTCCATATATTCTTTTAGAAAATTATTCATGTTTTCCATTTTCTCATCGATCTTAGCTTCCATGTCATCCATCTTAGATTCCATTCCAGCCTCCATGCCATCCATCTTAGCTTCCACGCCATCCATCTTAGCTTCCATGCCTTTCTTCAAACTGTCCATCTTCACTTCCACGCCATCCATCTTAGCTTACATGCCTTTCTTCAAAACTTCCATTTCATTTTTTGTTGCTCTTTGCCAGAGTGAAATTTGTTGCACTTTCTCTTGTAATTTTTATAGATCATGTTGCAATTATTCATCTTCATGAGTCATGGTAGAGCCTTCTGAAGGCTTAATGGGTGTTGAATTCTTTTTAGGCGCCATTTCAGAATCCAATATTGATACCTTTTGCTTGCTTTGAGGAGCTCGATATTGAAATTTAATTATCTCTGTAATTGAAAATCTTAAATATCTGAAATTCAGCCCTGTAGTATCCCTCTAAAGCTTCTTTCAAATTCCACAGGTCTGATCTAATTTGGATTCCCCAAGACAAAGTTGTGTCCAATCTCCCACAATGACCTAATTCTGGACTGGTTCGGTAGAGAAAACTTGTAGGAATTTCCACATGTCACTGTTTTGTCCTTTGTCTCTAAAATTGATAGCCAAGAAACTAAATTCTGTGTAATTGTGACCACTTTTTACGGCACTCAAATCCACTTCCCAGAGAGAGATTTATTGAACTTTTCCCACGATCACCTCTTTGAGATGAAATTCAGAAGCCTGAAAAAGCACTACCTTCCACAGATCATATCTCCAACGATATTGCGAACCAAGCTCTGAAATTTTTTGACGAATTTCCTCAGGACTTCTGCTTCTCACCATATGAATTTCAGATTCTGAACCTTTGTAGAAAAAAATTTATAGCGAAACTTCCACGATGACCTGTTTAGGAGCTTGAAAAAAGACCTAACTTCCACAGATGATATCTCCGAAAATATTGAGAACCAAGCTCTGAAATGTTTAGAAAATCTTCCTCAGGATTTTAGCTTCGCACCCTAAAAATTTCAGCTTCTGAAACTTCGTAGAAAAAACGTTATAGCGAAAATTCCACGATGACCTGTTTGGAGCAGCGAAACCCTAGAATCCCAAAGCTCTGATACCAAATGTTGTGTAACCAACTCCAAAAATAGAAGAAAAGAGATATCAACGCCTTAGAAATAAGCCACTTCGAGGGGGCAACCTCCGATACATTACATAAATGAACAATTCTTGGATGATACAATTTACAAAACCTTCTTTCTATATATAGGAGTCCATGTGGCCATAATGTAATCCTAGTGGGCCACAATGTAATCCTAGCTGACCTAACAATAATAATTTAAGGGCACAATAATAACAAAATGGGGGTTACAAGGGTACACTAACAACAATAAGGGACTATACTAGTAATATAGGGACCTAACAATATATATATATATATTTTCTACATGGGTCTATTTACATATGATGATGTTTTATAAATTCCACAAACGCCTATCTAGCACAATTTTAGTTATTGCATCAGTTAATGTATTCATTCGTCTTGGTGTATTTTGATATGTAATGAAATCAAAATGTCTTTCAAGTAAACGAATATGCAAATACAATCTCAAAATGCATGGGTTTCGAACTGAATAATGACCGTTAAGTTGAAGAACAACAATTTGTGAATCCAAATTCATAAGCAATGTGCGTATGCTGAGGTTGACTACCTCGGTTAATAGTTCCAAAACAACACTATATTCAAAGACATTGTTTGTAGTTGGTCCTAGACAAATACCTTGTAAGTTAATCAATTCACCAACAGGATCATAAATTACCTAGGCTGCCGAAGACAAGTTCCTGGTACTGTAGGAAGCACCATCCGTGAAACTGACATAAGGGGAAATAGACATCTGCATAAAAAACAAGACCCAATAAGCAGAAAAAATCTCACAAAGCACATCAAACCAAAACATGCACAAAAATGAAAAAAATCACCTATGTACACATATCATGCATGAATGACTCAAGCATAATACTTTTTGAGGTACAACCCATTCCTAGGCTATGAAAAAGGATACCCTTCATAATCAATAAGCTCGTAAGCCCCATTTTGTAACACACGTTTGATGATGTAGGGCCCTTGCCACATGGGTTGGAATTTACCTACCCCCAGCTTATCGTGAGCTTGGTCGTACAGGAGAACAAGATCACCTTCGATAAAAGAATGAGGGGAAACTGTTTGGTCAAAATGAGCTTTGACTTGCTTCTTCTGTGCTTTGATGACCAAGGCAGCTAAGCGACGAGTTTCATCTAATATCTCTAAGTAGAGGAGACACTCTTCCTTAGGCGAAGTATTAGGCTGTAATTCCACAGCTAGTTTGAGTGAAGGGATTTCACATTCAATCAAAAGAGTAGCTTCCAGACTGTACACCAACTGAACGGGGTAAATCTAGTCACACTCTTAGTCGACATCTGATAAGCCCAAAGAGCTGAAAACAACATGAGATTCCAATTTGATTTATGGATCCCAATTGTTTGTTGAAGCATTGTAACAAGAACTTTGTTTACGACTTCAACTTGGCCATTAGCTTGAGGGTAATAAGGCGTTGAGCTATCATGACATAGACCCAACTTAGATTGCAGCTCTGCCATAATATAGTCTCGAAAATGAGAACCATGATCAGTAACAATAGCCTGAGGGACACCAAAGCGAGTAATAACATGATTGAATATGAATTGCGCCGATGTATTACTGTCCGTAGCCATTGTAGGCATTACTTCAGCCCATTTTGTAAAATAATAAACAGCAATGATAATATAGGCATGCCCCCTAGCCGAACGAGGGTTACACGTCATATAATTGATGCCCCATTTGGAAAAAGGACCAATGGTAATGACAGGGTGTAAAGGAACAGGTGCTACACGCATTTTGCATTGATATATCTCGCATGCACGACATTTGCGTACTACGGCAATGCAGTCTTTAAAAATGGACGGCCAGAAATAGCCGGCACAAAGGATATTCTGTGTGTTGGCATAAACGTACATGTGACCACCACAAACACCATTGTGGGAGTCATTTAAAACTTTCTCAGCTTCCTCGAGGGTCAGACATCAATAGAGTACATAATCAACTCCAACACGATAGAGGGTATCTCTGATAATGTGATAAGGTTGAAACTGATGCTGAATGCGGCATCGGGAATATTTTGTTAACTCAAACCTAAAAGTAGAAGTTTTGAGATACATGATGATATCACCATACCACAGATCGAGGGTGCTAATCAAGGAAAGAGTTTCGTCTAGAATATGATCCTCCGAATGAGAAGGAGTAGAGTCAGCGAGGAGGGAACAAATCAAATCATCGAAAACAAGTGATTTCTTTGATTTGGTGGTATTAAACTTCAAATCAAAATCTTGGAGGATAATGATCCACTTCGAGTATTTCCCCCCAAACAACTGCTGAGACAGAATATAGGTCATGGGGTTATAATCAGAAATCATGGTCACCGTGCGTAAAAGGATATAATGAAGAAAACACTGGATGACTTGGACCGCAGCCAGCGCTAATTTCTCGACATGTGCATAACATGTTTCAGGGTCGAGAAGGTTCTGAGACAAGTAGTAAACGACATGCTCCATACTGTCATCGTCATCTTGAACCAAAAACATGGTGATCGTACTGAAGGCGACAACCAGATAGAGGCTGAAATCACAATGGTAATTCAGAGGACGTAATAGAGGAGCATTGAAAAGCAACGTCTTAAGCCTATCAAAATATTTCTGAGCAATCTCATCCCAAAATAAAGGGACGTCCTGCTTTAAAATTTGTGTGAATCCTTTGGCTACTTCAGCGTATTTCAGGATAAAACGACGTAAGAAATTTTCTTTCCCTTGGAGTCTCTGGAACTGGTGTAATGAGGATGGAGAGGGGAGATTAAAAATAGCCTCAACCTTAAGTTGTTCAAGGCCAATTCTATCTTGAGATATGATAAACCCTAAAATTCTACTGGAATCAACACAAAAGATGCATTTATGTGGATTGAGCCGAATGCTGTAGCATCTACAACGAAGAAATATTTGGTGGAGATGGTCTGGGTGGTCTTTTCACGCAATTGAATGAGCCAAAAGGTCATCCAGATATGGTTGAAAAATATGATTAATATCATGAAAGGCATAAGACATCACATGCTGGAACGTAGCCCCAGCGTTATTCAAGCCGAAAGGGAGTTTCTTATATGCGAACGTTCCCCAAGGATAGATAAAAGCAGTCTTGTGTTGATCGAATGGGAGAATTTTGATCTGATTATAACCAGAAAAGCCGTACATAAGGGAAAACATCTCACTCCCCACACAATCGTCAATGATCTAATTGATGAAAGGGGTGGGATAATTATCCTTAGGACAGACCCGATTAATATTGTGATAGTCAACACAGACGCGAATTTCTCCCTGCTTCTTATCCATAAGAACAATATTAGAAATCCACTATGTCAGAGGAATTGGATAAATGAAACCCGCTTTAAGAAGTTTTTCAACTTCATCTTTTATGGTGACGAATTTTCGAGGATGCACTGGATGCAGACACTCGTGAACAGGCTTGACACCTGGGTAGGTGGGAATATTGTGCACCAAAATACTGGGGTCAATTCCAGGCATCTCTTCGTAAGACTAGGTGAAAACATCACGGAATTCACGAAAGAGGTTAGTATACACTTGGACTTCCTTGGAAGAGCAAGTGACTCCCACATGGATGTTCGCGACAATCCCAGGTTTCATAGAAATGTCGATAGGCATATTTTGAGTAATGTTACCTAAGTTACCTTTAGCAAAGACTTCATGAGTCAATATAGGTGTTTGAAGTGGCGAAGATGGAACTTGAGATGCAAAATGCTCAAGACAGTTAGACATTTCCCTAAGGATAGGAATAAATGAGGAACGGTGATGCCCATCACTCCATGGTAGATATTCGAGAGACATGGTTTCCATTATAGAATAATTAGATGGAAAAAACTATTTCGAAGGCTCAAACGAATCCGCATCGCCGAGGCAGGGGAATTGAGAATAAATTTTGAGAGCCATGCTCAAAAGAGCACCTTTAGAATGGGGAGGAGAATTAGATGTAGTTGTAAGCTCACAATAATTGATTTCAATTGGACTAAGCGGCATGGAATTCCCAAATGAATCAACCTATTAAGGCAAAGGGACAATCCATTGGTCATCTGACCGAGAGATCTTATTAACTTGAATGGTATTTGGTGGCAGAAGGGGAAAGATACCCATGAGAGCGGGATCTTTGAAAAGACCAGGCCCTACACTATCGGGGGGAGAAGGAATATGATCCACGTATGGCACGTTGTTATCGAAAGATGAGGTAAAGAATGAAAACTGGTTAAAAATGATGATTTTTCCCTCATGTGGAAAATTTAGAAGTCGAAAGAGGGTGAACGGAACACATAGCATAGCGTGAGTCCAACTACGACTGAGTAGAATATTGTAATTGAGTTTAGCGTCAACGACTTCTACTTCAACGTTGACTGTCTTACCTTGCAACATGATCGGTAAGATAGCGAGAACACCTAAGGGTTTCGATTCCCTTCCATGAAATGCCTCAAGGGCATTGGGTGACGAAGTGAGAGCTGAAGAGCCAATATCTTTCCAGCAAGAGGATGACATGACACAAGTGGATACACCTTTTTCCACAACATCTCTATGGATGTTGAGACCACTAATGCCGACTTGTATGTCAAGCGCAATCTGGTGCAGAAGTCGGGGGATGAAATTCTCTAACTCGAAAGAGAGAAGGCTAGAATCAGTAGGATCAATCCCACTGATCGCAGATAATAACGCTTTCCATTGAGATGGACAACTCTGAAGCACTTCTAACGTGGACATCGCAGATGGTGCCTATGCTAAATCCTCAACAATATTGTAATGCTGAGCAGCACAGGCGTTAGGATTATAAGAATATTTCTAGAGAAAACCTTTAGAAGGTGGTCATACAATGGGTTCAGCACTGGGCCTTTCAATCTCAAGAGGACCAGAGGCAGGTGGGGGAGGAGGACCATCGACAACTTCTTTCCCAGGTGCCTGGTGTGATCCAGCATAATCCTTCGACTGAGTAGCAATGGAAACGGGTGCAAAACCGATCATCATGAATACTTGAGAGCCAAAAGATGCAGATGGCAGAGGCTTCTTGACCATCTAGGTTTACTGAGATGGGAAAGGTTCTTTAAGGACTGTCGAAGTTCCCTTAGCATCTTTGAGAAATTGACTAACCTCAGATCGTCTAGGAGAATCCTTAGTGTAGTGTTCCTCATCACAAATCAGACAGGGATACTTTTGCTTTTGCTGTGAACCATCATCAACACGAGGTTTAGATGATTATGGTTTTGGGGCATTAGCTTTGGCCTTGCCTTTTCCCTTCTTTCTACCCTTGGATGTCTTGTCTACAAGATTGGCCTCAACGGCATTGACTTCTGAGGTTTTACCAGAATCTGGGGTAGCGTGAGGAGTAGAATTATTGGAAGAATTTGATTTCTACTTCCCATTGGAAGACTTGCGTGAAGTCTGAGACATGGAACCAATAAATTTTTCGACCTATGGGGTAGCCAGTGCTTTAGAGGTCCCAGGTCATGGAGCCTTAGTCAAGATGTCATAAAAAATGCCTGATTGAGAGTACACTAAATGAAGGTACTAGACACGAGCAATGGCTTGTTCCTCGGTTACACATGCCCCCATGGCGATGTATTTCGCAATATGATTGAAAAAAGGGGTAGTGAACCAATGAGTATGAAGATGGTCAGGAATTTTTAACTTGATCAGGCAAGGACGTCGTCTCCATTCATGAATATGGTCCGAGATATGGATAGCCCGGTCCTATTTCAATGATGTTAGGAGATGCGTCTCGGCTTCGTAACGAACCAGAAACTGGAAATGAGTAAGGAATGCCATAGTGAGAGTGTTGAAATCCTAAAATATGCCACGAGGTAGTTCTATGTACCACTTACCAGTAGCTCCCGTAAGAGTACGCTTGAAAAGATGGAGTCGAACAAAGTCATCCACCCAAGAATTGGAAGAACACCATAAATGGTATGTCATGACATGTTCTTGGGGGTATTCTCTATACTTACCCTTAAAATTGGGACAATCACCAGGAACCTTCGTTGGAGCTAGAGGCCAATAAGGATTATGAATAATTGGATCATTTGTCAATTTGAACACATCTGGTAACTCCAACGTGGCGAGAAAAGGTAATTGATGGTTAAAAGGCATAGCAAATCCCTGATAAGGACCCATACCTATACTCCATCCTGGTTGAGTATAAATCTGCCCCCATTGGTTTTGTCCTAGAGGATTTGGACCATAAGGGGTATAAGCCAAATAATTTGGTTGATATGCCAGCTAAGGACCAGGATACAGGGGTTGAAAACCATGATATTGATTTTGAGTATACGAGGGTCCCGATTGAGCAGCATAGGGATTTTTCTACGGAATATAAGTATGGCCTGGCGGTTGAGGGTAATAATAAGAACCTTTAGATGCATTGTATATGGGTCGATATTGACCTTGAGGGTAAAAACTGCCTTGGGGTTGAACGAGCTGCTGATAAGTAGGGCCCTGCTGAGCTGAATACGTTGGGCGCACAGGTTGATTTGACTGTGGAATGGAATAGAGTGGTGGATGAGAAGGGTGAACTATTTTTGCAAGTTGTGCCGATTGAACAGGTTGAACTAAATAATGAGGGCCACTAGGTTGCCCCTACTGAGCAGGTTGGCCTGATGGTTGAGGTGGGCCAGGTTGTGCCTGATAACCAGGTTGACCTGGGGTAGGACCATAAGATGGCTCTAGCTGTGCAACATTTGGACCAATCGAAAAATATGGCTATTGTGTTTGCACCAAAGGTTGAGATGGATAGATTTTCCCCCTAGGACCATATAGAGGTCTAGGTTGATATACCAGTTGCCCAGCTGGTCCTTGAGGTTTCCCTGGTTGGAACATAGGCTGAGCTTGTAAAGTTTGACCTTGAGGATTGTAAGGCTGCCTTTGCGGGCCATAAAATAATCCCTGCTGGACCGAAGGTTGTCCTTGTAACGGTTGCCCTTATGGGTCATACGCATACCCTTGCTGGGCTGAAGGTTGTCCCTGAAAGGGTTGTCCTTATGGGCCAAAAGCATACCCTTGTTGAACCGAAGGTTGTCCCTGAAAGGGTTGTCCTTGTTGGTTAGAAGGTTGCATAGGCAAGTTAGGTATAAAACTGTTAATGAAATGATAAGTCTCAGGAGCAGGAAAATAGATAGGCTTTCCATGCTCATCATATTGGAATAGAAGTGAATAAATCGGGGTACCATCCGTGCCATCATGGGAAAAATAAGGACGATTAGGATCCTAAGGGGACTGATTAGTTTGGGAGCTCTGCTGTTGAACATCCAGGTGATACTCCTCAAAATAAAGGCCGTCAAGGATGTCCATGGAAATCGAAGTCCCTACCGAAGTTGATACTCCTGACGACTGAGCGGTGACGAATGGTGCTGATGTAGCCACACAGACAGTAGGCCTAGTGGGGACATATGTAACAAAAGGCATCAACGAGACAGGTGCCATTGGCGACATCCCTAACGACGGGAGTGTTAGCACTTGATCTGGACCTCAGGCTGAAAGGAAAGTCAGGGTAACATCTAAACCACGCTTAGCCTTGTAGCTAGCCCTACAAGGTCAGGAGAGGGCTCTCTCCGTAAAAGATATTCAATAAAGTACAATAATGGACTAATTTTAGGTTAGGTATAATAATGGGAATTTTTTTTTAATGAAATGAATGAATTTTTCAAGGATGTGTGGGATAAATGGGATATTTTTGAATTGGGGAATAAATCAGGATACAGGGTATTTCATGGGGCAAGGTAGGTAGGAAATTTTAGCAATTAAAGTTTAAATAATGATGGAATGGATAGACTGGTGAGGAGCTAAAAAGGGCATGGGAGATGGATCCTTTTCAAATAGAAGAAAACATAGAGTATTGAATTATTTCGCAAGGCAGAGCATAAAAAATGGATTCTACCTTTCTATCTTGAAAGCATTCAACCAGAAATGTTTATGGATGAAATTTGAACATAAAAATTTACATATGAACACAAAGGAGAGAAAAAATTCTAAAATTCATACAACATGGATCCCACAAATCAGAGCTACATTTCTTTATTAATTCCCTGTCCAAAACTGTTACAATGGAGTGCAGAGCATCCTCCTTGATTTCCACACTATTCCCCTACTTACTGATTTTCAGACTGCTTTACAAATGATTTACAATTACATTAAATAGACCGAAATGTGTGAACATAAATCCACAGAAAATGGAGATGTTTCAACAGCTGAAGAACTGAAATCTGAATATGAAAAAGAAACCAAAAAGCTACCCTTGAAAGGAAGGAACAGTAAGATATTTTGAGCCATTTGAAGATTCGCTAATACACCCAACAAATGAGAAAAATAAACCTGTAGAATAAATCCCTTTTAAATCATTGTAGAAGATGTCTCACTATTTCATATTTAGTTCTTGGCCTTTGATTGTCTCTCACTATTATTATTCTTTGAGGAAAACTGACTTTGAAGAAAATTTCCTTTGAAATTATAAAAATGAAATGATGCCTTTAGTGAAGGGAAAAACCCATTTTTGAATGGAAAGAGAAAAGAGAAAGGAGGTGGGGTCTGCATTGCAATCAAAATCGGAGGGGAGGAAGGGGACGCAACATATATTAGAGCCTTGTAATATTCTATGCGATGGTGCAATCACAATCGACAATCGGGGGAATGGGGAAGATGTTATTTAGAACGAGGCCAAAAACTTCCAATGCGATTGGCATAATGGAAACAGGAACAAAGGACAAGCCAAAGGGATAATAGGGTGAAAAATGAATGAAAATGTTTTGGCGCTTTTTCAAAGGGTGTTGAGGAGGTAAATCCCCTCTGTGGATAAAGGTGATCCCTACTAGCCTAGATCGAGTCTAGCAACAATCAAACACGCTATAGTGCAGGTTCCTAATTGTAAATAAACCGACTTGCGAGGAAGGCTTACCTGGAATCCAATGCTATCGTTTGTAGAAGAGGTGGTGCTCCCGTTCCTTCGCCCTGGCAGATCACATCCCTCATGATCTCCGTGATTGGACACTTGCACATGCAAGAAACAACACAAATGCAAGCATAAAATCTAGTACATACAACTATATATCAGTCGAAGAGGACATAACTCATGAACATGATCAAGAACAAGAGTGGAACCATAACCGATAGTCGCTTATCATTAAAGAGTCAAAAGAAGAATACAACCATAGCTTCGACGCAGCACTCTCCTTTAGCGGGTCGTCAGCACAACATGTCTCGATAAAGCCTGTCAAGGATGGGACAAGCCTCTCTCTCCGGATACTTGCAAATAGTCTCCTTGCTTGGATTTGGCCTTAGGGAATCAAGAAGACTTTTGCAGCATGAAAGCTCTTGGGAACTTGGAAATTATGCCACTCTTTCGAACTAGCTTGCAATGGAAATGGACAAGCTTTTATAGAAGGAGGAAGGGAAGTTGGGATCCTTATAATAATGGGATTGGCCCTATCATCAAGGAAGCTTCCATGATAGGTGGCAAACCACTTCCTCTCTATGGAAATCCGTAGCCAAACCTCCCAACTCAAGATATAAATCAATCCAGGAATTTGTTAGGATGAAACTTCCGCCTTTTATTTTTTAAACACACCTCTTAATATGGTTGGCGCGGGTGCAGCTCTATGACAGAGCGCCAATTGGCGTGCCCTCTTTGGAGGATTTCCCTCTTGGCGCGAAGGCTGAACTATGGAACCGCGTCAATGGAAAAAGAGCTATTTTTAGGGTTTTTTGCAGGGAGATGTCTTCAGGGAAATTAAAGCTCATCTTTAGAGGGATGCAATGAAAGTATTTTCAAGTCTTAACTCTGCCCACAGGTCATGGAATGAGCCCTCCAATGTGCGGGATGGGGATTGTAGGGACGGTGACAAATTGATGTGTAACAGATGCCCCCTAAAGCATGAGGCCCAAAAGAGAGAGAGAGGGGTGAAATGCTTTACGAGAACATGCCGACCGAAAACACCGCCATCGGAAAACCTGTGGAGCGAAGTACAACTGATGTCTCAAATACATGATATATATGCGTGGTATGGGCGCAGCTATCCATAACAGAGTGTACAATAATCTAGATCCAAGGCATGGACGCAACCATCTAATGAAGATCGATAAACAGACTCAGGTATGGTCGCAGCCATCCAATCAGTGAGTCATGTAAATAATCATAATAATCCAGAATATTGCAGCCTGGATTACAACAGACAAAATCCAGGGTCTTGCGCTCCATCTCGACCCGAACAAAGTACAAGTTCAAGCATGCGAATATGTGAGCTGAATTCGAACATGCAAGAACATCGTCTGATTACCAGCCAATGATGAAAGCTGTTAACAGACGCGAGAGGAACCACCAATAATGACAATGGCCCTCAAGGTACTATAGGTACAATCTACGGTGTGCGAATCAATGAGCTGGTGTCGAACACCCATAGAATCACTCGATCAGAGGCTAGTGATGAAAACCTCACGTCAAATGCGACGAACCTGCCATTGAGGCATACAGGCTCCAAGGTACCATGAAAGAGTCTCTAGACCATCTTCCTGGATAATGAGCTGAAGTCAACAGGAAGTGACCTTGATCGAAGGTGGGCCATAACATTTCCCACATCATCGACATGAGACAAAGGAACATAATGTTTTTGTGAATCAGGATCATATGAGAATCAGAGGAAGGTTTATACTTGCAGAGGTCAACTTCTCTTGAACATGTAAATGACACGACAGTGGACTTGGCAGTCTTTGACATCAACGGATCAGAGGTCATGGTGACGAGGCAATGATCAGATGAGAGGTCAAAAGGGATTATCCAAACCCACGGAGGCAAAGTGAAGAACAAGATGAGATTTCCCCAACCCGACACGAATGCAGACAAGTGCCATGTTCAAGAGTGACATACTGCCGACACGACGACGATGCTGGTTCCATTTTCCCCCACCATTTCTGGCGAGTACCCCAATTTTTTTTTATAACAAGCTTGAAGGGGATAGCATATGCTTGTGATATAAGTCTACCCTTCGAGAGAATCCATCCTAGTACATTTAACGAGCCCTAGGAAGGAGCGACTCGGATAACGTCATTTCGACTGAATCCAATGTCATCAAGGTTTAACGAGTCTGAAAAAGGAAGAAATCGGTGTCTTTTCATATTTAGAGAGTTTGAAAAGACAACAGAAAAGTAAACTCCAGCAATCCCTTTTCGTAGATAGTTCCCCGGACTCGAAAAGGTAGAAAATGATACCCGAGAAAACCTCCTAGTTGCGATAGGCTAGGGTATTCCTTTTTCGTAAATAATCCATCCCAGCCCGAAAAAGGGGTAAACGTATACTGGGTAGATTTCGATTCATGTCCACTTTAACAAGATCGAAATGACAAGGGCCTCAACAATATTTTCATGTTTAGAGAGTCAGAAAAGAGCTGAAAGATGACTCCAGAGTGACTTTTTCGTGTAGTTACCGAGTCCGAAAAAGTATAAAATACAACTCGTTTCACTGTTTCAGTTTCGTAAAAGACCTGTTGCTGCACAAAAAGGCAAGTGTAAAACCCATTTTCGACACAAATACATTAAAATATTCAGAAAAATAACTTTCAAAACCTATTTTGAGTTCAAAAAGTTATAAATATTTTAGGAATATTGCTTCTGTGATCCATAAATTGTGAAAAAAATCTTTCAGTAAAAATCACATCTAAATGAATTTGGTCGACGCGTTTCGAACCAGCCAGTGTGGTTCATCATCAGGACTTGAAAGAAGAGTCTCTACATCTTTTTAAAAATGTCAGATCAGATTTCATCTTAGATACCCACAAAGTCCTGATGATGAACCACACTGGCTGGTTCGAAACGCGTCGACCAAATTCATTTAGATGTGATTTTTACCGAAAGATTTTTTTCAAAGTTATAAATATGTCGAATGGTAAAAATAGAATTACTTTTACTATTTACCTCACCGAAGAGCAGCAGTGGTTCAGTTTGGTGTGCAAACTTCTGAAAGTGATTACGACCAATCCGGGCTACCATTCAGAGTTCCGTCAGTTCCAGGTAAGAGGCGCTTCTTTGTAATCCATTTCAATCCATTTTTTAATAGTTTTTCATCATGAATTAGACTTCTGAGGCCAATTTTTAAATTTTTAGGGCTCCGCTCATTGGCACGGGTATCGGGCATGGACCCATGCCAATGGGATTTTATATGCAAAGGGCTCGCGCCAGCTGGCGCGACTGTTCAGGAAACAGCCGCGCCAGCGGCAGAACCTCAATTTTCGCCTAGAAATTCGAGATTTTAATCAATTTGAATGAAATTTGAAGCTCATCAGAGATCCAATTAAGGGTTTTGACCATGTTGATGCAGTGAACCAAGAAAAATGGTGATTGAGTGGAAAGAAAGGGAGCACGGTGAAGAGGATGAACAAGCCATGGAAAATGAAGGTTGCATGAACGCCGTCAAGAACTGTGGGTTGAAAAAGTTCTTCCTAACACCTTGTTTAGGAGCTCAGCCCGAGCTTCTACAGTACTTGATCAAGTATACAAACTGCGGGACCAAGTGTTAGAACTGGAGGTTGCTGACGTGTACTTCATAACCGGATTATCGCGCAGAGGTCTGGTGCCCATACTGACAGGGAGTAGACCATCTGGTGAGAAAATGGAGCAAGTGATGGCACGAGTGTGCCGAGGGTCACAAATGGGATCTGGAAGTGGAAAGGTGGACATCCATACCATTCCTGATCTGGCACTGAGAGTGGTGCTGTATACCATCACGCGGGTTGCGGGGTCACAGGCACCGCACGAGGCCACAAAGGCCCAAATTTTGTTAGCCTCAGAGTGTATGACTCCTCTATTGTTTGACTGGGCCACAGAAGTGACGATAAACATAAAGAGGCAACTGACCAAATGCAAACAAGCCAAGCTGAAACAGTTTGGCTATGGTTCTATCCTGGTATCGTTCATTCTGGAACGATTACCAATCTTGCAGGGCCAAGGGGCCATAGTAGCTAAGCCTATTCCACGAGAGCCAAGAATGGCTCGCTGGGCAGAACTAATGCCCAGAGCTGGAGGGGGCCAATAGATGTCTTGGAGGCCGGAGTTTTTTGGGTGGTTACGGCGTCATTTGATCGTAGTGGAAGACTGGCCATATGCCGGTACCAATTTCACTGGTGATCTAGATCTCCCACTGCCGGAGGGAGATGATTGGGACGAGGAGTTGGGTATGACCCCTTCTCTTTTTTATTTTATATTTTTTTATGGTTTTTTTTGTTAATACATGTTCTTCTTGACACATTTTATATGTATGCAGAGGTGGGTCCAGAGAGACCAGCCGGTATGTCTCCTATCACACGGAGGACTCTTCCTGCCCCTGATCCTCAGGTAGAGGGTGCAGAGGGGGAGGAGTTAATCCAGAATCTCGAGGGCATCGCCCGAGGGATCCCAGAATACGCCCGGCTGGCGGATGTACTGATGGCATACCAGAGACACATGGTGGGAGTGCCCAGTCGCCTCCACCAAATTCTGAGATGCTTAATGCGTGCAGTTACTTTTTATCATGAGCACCATGCGGATTAGACTCCTAGGACTGTTATCATGCATATTTTTTGAGAGACATGTCGTCTTCGGATGTATTAAGACGAACATATATATTTTTTGATTAAAATGTGATGCACACTATGCAAACATTTTGATATATATATATATACATATCTATTTCTGGATGGATCTTCCTTTTCACGTGATGTTGATTTACAAATTGCACAAATTTCTATCTAAAACCAAATTAGCGAACTCCTTCATAATCTATAAGCTCATAAGCCCCGTTGTTCAAAACGTGTTTTACTATGTAGGGCCCATGCCACATAGGTTGGAACTTACCGACTCCAAGCTTGTCATGTGCTTGATTGTACATGGGGATGAGGTCTCCTTCAACAAAGGAACGAGGAGAAACCGATTGATCGAAGTGAGCTTTGACCCGCTTCTTTTGTGCTTCAATAACTAAAGCAGCTAAGCGGCGGTTTTAATCTAACTGTTCCAGATACAAAAGACGCTCTTCCTCAACAGAAGTGTCGGGTAGAAGTTCTATAGCTAATTTCAACGTAGGAATCTCGCATTCAACCGGAAGAGTTGCTTCTAGACCATACACCAATTGAAATGGTGTGAATCCAGTTGCACTCTTTGCAGATGTCCGGTATGCCCATAGAGCTGAGAACAGTTGGAGGTGCCAATTGGATTTGTGGATACCAACTGTTCATTGAAGCATAGTGACTAGAACCTTGTTCACTGCTTCAACTTGGCCGTTTTCCTTAGGGTAATACGGCGTTGAGCTATCGTGACGTAAGCCCAACTTTGAAGTTAGCTCAGCCATCATATAATCTCGGAAATGAGTACCGTGGTCAGTAACGATGGCTTGCGGGACCCCAAAACGTGCAATGATATGGTTGAATATGAATTGGGCAGCTGTCTTACCATTGGTAGCTAGTGTAGGCATCGCTTCGTCCCACTTGGTGAAGTAGTCGACAGCGACAATGATATACGCATGCCCCCCGGCCGAGTGAGGGTTACACGTCATAAAATCCATAACCCATTTCGCAAAAGGGCCGATGGTAATAACAGGATGCAAAGGGAGAGGTGGCGTGCGCATCTTGCGCTGAAACACCTGGCACGTGTGACATTTACGGACTGCAACGATACGGTCTTTGAATATTGACGGCCAGAAATAACCTGCTCGCAGAATCTTCTGGGCAGTAGAATATCCGGAAATATGTCCACCACAGGCACCACTGTGGTAGTCATTTAGAACCCTTTCAGCCTCTTCCAAGGTTAGGCATCGAGGGAGCACCGAATCTACTCCAAAACGGTATAAGGTATCTCCTACAATGTGGTAGGGTTGAGATTGATGCCGAATTCGACGTCGGGCATCTTTAGTCAACTCAGACTGAAATGTGGAGGTCTGAAGATACACAATTATGTCGTCATACCAAGGGTCATGAGTATTGATGAGGAAAATAGTTTCATCCAGGATATGATCCTCGGAAAGTGAATGAGTGGAGTCTGTCGGGAGTGAGCATATAAGATCTGCGAAAACAAGTGATTTCTTTGACTTAGCGGTAGTGAACTCTAAGTCAAACTCCTGCAGGATAACGATCCGTTTGGAGTATTTTCCCCCCAGCAATTGTCTAGAGAGAATATATGTCATGGGGTTGCAATCCGAAACCACTATTATCATACGCAACAGGATGTAATGGCGAAAGCGCTGCACAGCGTGTACTGCGGCTAACGCCAACTTCTCGACATGAGCATAACGCGTTTCTGTATCAAGAAGGTTTCGCGATAGATAATAAACAACATGTTCATTACCATCATCATCATCCTACACCAGAACCATAGCAATGGTGCTAAACGCGGCGGCGAGATATAAAGTGAAATCGCGGCGATAATCAGGCGGACGAAGCAAAGGAGCATTAACCAATAACGTCTTTAGCTTCTCAAAGGACTGCTGAGCAATTTCGTCCCAATGGAAAGGAACATTCTGCTTTAATAGGCGTGTGAATCCTTTAGCCACCTCCATGTAGTTCGGGATAAAGCATCGCAGGAAGTTTGATTTTCCCTGCAGACTCTGCAACTGATATAACAAGGAGGGTGATGGGAGGTTGATGATAGCCTCAACTTTTAAAGGGTCAAGGTGAATTCCGTCTTTGGAGACTATGAATCCCAAAAGACGGCCAGAATCCACGCATAAGACGCACTTATGAGGATTGAGCCTAATATTGTAGCACCTACAGCAGAGGAAAATTTGGCGGAGGTGTTGAGGGTGATCCCCTCGCCCAGCTGAATGAGCTGCCAAGTCGTCTAGATAAGGCTAAATGATATGGCGAATGTCATGTAAAGCATAAGACATCGCACGCTGAAAAGTGGCTCCAGTGTTCTTCAAGCCGAACGGGAGCTTTTTATACGTGAAAGCACCCCACGGACAGATGCATGTAGTCTTATGTTGATCCTCAGGTGCAATATTGATCTGATTATACCCTGAGAAACCATCCATCAAGGAGTAAATCTCACTTCCGGCACATTCTTCAATGATCTGATCTATGAACGGAGTGGGATAGTTATCTTTCGGACAGGCGCGATTGATGTCGCGGTAATCAACACAGACCCTAATAGTACCCTGCTTTTTATCAACAGGAACAATGTTAGAAACCCATTCTTTGAGGGGGATGGGATAAATAAAGGCTGCGTTCAGAAGTTTTTCAACTTCTGCCTTAATTGCAGCGGCTTTCCGAGGATGCATGGGGCATAAGCATTGGCGCATGAGCTTCGCACCTGGATAGGTTGGAATCACATGCACTACGATACTGGGATCAATCCCCGGCATTTCCTCGTAGGACCAGGTGAACACATCTCTGAATTCTTTGAAAATATCAGTATAGACTTGAATCTCATCAGGAGAACAAGTCACTCCCACGTGAATATTCTCAACGATCCCCAGTTTGAAGGAGATGTTGATCGGGATGGTTTGAGTGATATTACTCAGGTTTCCCTCCAAAAAAACCTCGTGTGTCAAGATGGGCATTTGGAGAGGGGGAGTAGGAACCTGAGATGCATAACGCTCCAGACAATCTGAGATTTCCCCCAAGCTAGGCATAAAAGAGGAGCGATGATGTCCATCGCCCCAAGGCAGCTCCTCGAGAGACATAGTTTCAATGATGGCTTCATCAGAAGGAAAAGTATCTTTGAGAGGATTAGGTGAATTGGACTGACAAAGCCATGGGGATTCGGAATCTGATCCACATATGGTACGTTGTTCTCGGAAGTGGAGGTAAATAAGGACAAATGATCCACCGTGACGATTTTTCCCTCATGAGGGAACTTAAGAAGTCGAAAGACAGTGGATGGCACGCATAGCATGGCATGGGTCCAGCTGCGGCCAAGAAGTATATTGTGGTTGAGCCTGGCATCGACTACTTCTACTTCCACGTTGACAGTCTTCCCTTGTAAAGTGATCGCTAAACTCTCGAGAACACCCAGGGGTTTGGATTCCCGACCATCAAATGCCTCGAGGGCATTGGGAGATGACGCAAGGGCTGGAGAGCCAATGGCCTTCTAGCAAGCGGATGACATGACGCAAGTAGAAGCACCTTCATCCACAATGGCCCTATGGATATTAAGACCATTAATCCCGACTTGAATAACAAGAGTTATGGGATGTGGAAGTCGGGGGGAAAAATTCTCTAAATCGAAGGTGAGAAGACTCGAATCGGCGGGATCAATGCCATCGATCGTAGACAATAAAGCCTTCCATTACGAAGGACAAATTTGAAGAACTTCTAGTGCAGACATAGTGGAAGGTTCCTATGCCAAATCCTCAACAATGTTGTAATGTTGAGCGGCATGAGCATTCGTATTATAAGAAGATCTTTGAAGAACACCTTTATAAGGTGGCTTCACAACGGGTTCAAGAGTAGGCTTCTCGATTTCCAACGAACCGGAGATAGATGGGGGAGGCAGTCCATCTACAACTGCCTTCCCAGGTGCCTGTCACGATTGGTTGTAGTCCTTCGAACGCGTAGCGACAGAAATAGGTGCAGCAACCTTCATCATGAAAACTTGGGACCCAAATGGTGCAGATGATGACAGCTGTTCAACCATCTGGGTCTGCTGAGATGGGAATGGCTCTTTAATAACTGCCAGAGTCCCTTTTGAGCCCTTGAGAAGTTGACTAACTTCGGATCATCGTGGACAATCCTTAGTATAATGGTCTCCTTCACAAATGAGGCAGGGGTACTTCGGTTTACGCTGAGAAACATCCTCAGTATGAGATTTGGATTTTGGCCTCGGGGCATCAGATTTGGATTTACCTTTGCCCTTATTTTTCCCTTTGGAGGCTTTCTCTGTAGGATTGGCCTGAACGGCGTTCACCTTCGCAGTTTTTCCAGAATCTTATGGGGCGGGATTAGCAGGAGTATTAATTCTGAGATACATAACCAATGATACCATCCACTGCGGGGGTAGGTGGAGCCTTAGAGGTTCCGAACCGTGGAGCATCAGGCAAGATATCATAAAGCATGCCGGACTAAGAATATACAAGATCCAGATATTGGGCACGCGCAATGGCTTGTTCCTCCGTCACACACACTCCCATCGCAATATCGTGGGCGATTTTGTTCATGAAGGAGGTGGTGAACCAGTGAGTTAGTATCTGATCAGGTATATGAAACTTGATTAGTCTACGACGGCGCCGCCACTCATGAATGTGATCAAAAATGTGAGTGGCTTTATCCTGCTTCAGAGAAGTCAGGAGGTGCGTCCCGACTTCATAACGAACCGGTAACTGAAAGTGCGTGAGAAAATCCATGGCTAAGGAATTGAAATCTTGGAAGATACCACGGGATAACTCGATGTACCACTTAGCAGCAGCTCCAGTTAAAGTGCGCTGGAAGAGGCACAGACGAATCGAATCGTCGACCCAAGAGTTAGACAAACACCAAAGATGATACGTCATCACATGCGCTTGGGGGTCCTCTCCAACTTTCCCGTCAAACTTGGGGCAATCACCTGGTATATTGGTAGGAACCGGAGGCCAATACGGATTATGTAAAATCAGATCATTGGTCAATTCTGAAACATCTAGCAACTCCAAGGTGGCCAGGAATGGCAATGGTGGATTGACCGGCATGCCAGGCCTAGGATGAGGACCGGTACCTGTACGCCACAATGGTTGTGAATATCCTTGCCCCCATGGGTTCTGTCTCGTAGGATTCTGCCCGTAGGTGGTGTAGGTCGTATAACCAGACTGATTTGGATGCTGGTAACCAGTGTGTGGGGCTTGATAACCAGAGTGTGGACCCTGGTTAGGATTCGGCCCTGTATAGGCAGCATTTGGATTTGGCTGCTGAGTATAGGTGTAACCGGGTGGAGGAGGATAATACTGAGAGCCTCTGGGGTGGTTATAATTCTGTTAAGATTGACCATGAGGATAATAACCGCCCTGAGGATGAGTCGGCCGCTGATAGGTGGAACCCTGCGGAGCCTGATAACTAGGGCGCAGCTGGTGATTTGGTTATGGCATCGAATGAATCGGCTACTGGGCAGGGTTAATGGAATGAGCAGGCTGCCCTGAGTGAACAGGTTGACCCGACTGAGAGGGCTGCCCTGAATGAACAGGTTGACCTGTATAAACAGGCGGCACTGGTTGCGCAGGTTGACCTAGCTGTAAAGGAGCCCCAGGTTGTACCGGATGGGCCGGTTGGCCTGAAAGAAAAACACCAGGTTGTACCGAATGGGCCGGTTGGCCTCGTGGAGGAATAAGGCTAGGTGTTTGCTGGTAACCGGTTTGACCTAGAGCAGGACCATAGGATGGTCCCGGCTGATATGTAATGTTAGAAACAGTATGATACTGCGGTTGCATTGGTTGAGAAGGCTGGATTGGCCCCCTAGGACCATAGACCGGTCCCGGTTGGTACCCCCGCTGAGGCTCTACAGGTTGACCGGAAGGGCTATAATACTGTCCTTGCAAACTGTACGATGGCCCTTGTTGGCCCGCAGGATAGCCCTACACGGGCTGCCCCTGTGGGTCATAAGGATAGCCAGGTTGGCCCGAAGGTTGGCCTTGGAAAGGTTGCCCTTGCGGGTTATAAGCCTAGTTATAAGGTAAACCTTGAGCATGGAGGTAACCCTCAGGAGCGGGTAGACGCAAAATGTCCTCGTGCTCATCATACTGACCTGGAAAAGCATACACGGGTGTACCATCCTGTGCATAGTGCGAAAAGTAACAGCGATTGGGATCTTGGGAGGATGGTCCAACCTCGGAGTTCGGCTACTGCAGGGACAACCAATACTCCTCCGGAGAGATATTCTCTAGTATAGCAGTTGCTAGATAAATGTCTTCAGGAGACGGCATAGCCCTCATGGAGGGTGCCGTGACAACGGGTGTGGAGGCGGCCACACAAACAGTGGGCCGAAAGGGTACAGAAGTAACGGGCATCTGAGGAGACACCCCCGGTGAAGGAGCAGCTGGCCTTGGAGAAGGAGCTAACACTCCCATAGAGGCAGCAGCGGAAATGATCTGACCCAAAGACCTGTACCCCGGTGGTAATGAGGGACTGGCTGTTGACATAACAGTTGATTCAGAGTTGTCTCCCGGAAACAATATTTGTGGGAAGAGCTGATAGTCTTCACCAGACGTTGGAATTTCCTCACCAGAATCACTCATGGTTGAGCCTGTCGCTAGATCTCGTAATAGACGGTGAGGATTAGGAGGAAAAACAGAAGCTATAAAAGGCGAACCCGATGTAAGAGAAAGGAAATCAGCTCCTAATCTCAATTCAGACACAGGGTCCGAAAAGGGCCAATCAAACTCAATTGGTCCCCAAAAGGGTTGCTCAGAAAGAACCGGTCCCTCGTCAGGAAACTCGGAAACAATGGGCTGCTGTGGTTCAGCAGAGGATTGGGAAACCTCTGATGAATCGTCCGTGTAAGGACTACCAGTAGACGAAACCAAGGGTTCCGCCACTGTGACAAAAACGACAAGAGAAAAGATCAAACACACACACGGGCTAAAAAAGAGTCAAGACACACGATCAAACGGTCAACAAGAAAAATCTAACAGGGTGTGTAATCGTGGGTGATTAATTTTTTTTACCACATTGAAAAATAAGAAACTTCACCGTTTCATGTTTTAAGAGTCGAGAAATGGTAAAAAAGGTAACTCTATCTCTTTCAGATTTGACACAAGCGTGAAAGGACAAGCGCTTGGTGATCCTTTCAAATTTAGGGAGTCAGAAAAGATCAAATGACCGCTCAGGAATACTAGGCAAAAAGGGTGTACCAACTAACCGTGAACTGCAATATACACCTTGGTTTCAAAAATGAAAGTGAAATCAACCAAGGACTTTTCGTACGTGCAGGCAATCTCCTCGAATGCTGTGTGCGGTGTATCACGGGTATAGGGCAGCAGACTCGGCTTCCTGTGGATAAAGGATTGAAACCTAGGGGGGTCTCCCTTTATATATGCGACGGTACGGGGAGCACAAGTACGTACTAGCGCTGTCTAAAGCCAAAAGGTGAACGACAGCTACTAGGTTTAAAGACGTCGGAACACGTCTCTAGCCTAGACCTCTAAATGTGTTTCGTTAGATTTCAATGCTGCCTTAGTGTAAATTGAGTAGATTTTAAAGTTGATCTTCAATTACGTTTCAGTTTTCAGGCCCTAACGAATGTGCTGTCTCAAAAATCTGCCAAATGTGAAACTACATGCCACAGTGCATCATTTCGTTCGATGAAAACTAGCTACAGAAGAGTTGAGAGTTTTTTACACAAACAAAATGATCAGAAGACAATCAATGATATCTCTAATGCAACTAATGAAACTAAAAAATTTTCTTTCAAATTCACTAAATACTAGTAAAATCGAAAAGATTTCAATTTGCACTAATCAACCAAAAGCAAAAGATATTTTTTATTATTTTCAATGTTTGATAGCTAGATGCACTAAACAAACCGAAAACTAATAAGAAGCAATTCAAGAAATGATATTAAGAGAGCGAAACCAACAAATTTCACTCAATGGCACAAACAATCAGATCTCAAATCGACAAAAAGTCTCTCAAAACCAAGAAAAGTCCCAAAGACACCAATGAGCCGTGTGATCTAGGCCCAAAATGAAGCAAAGCGAAATTCGAATGAAAACGAAATCAGTCACTCAAAAAACACAACAATATGATAGAAAACTGTCAAACGAATGCAAGGAAGCAATCCCACAACCGACTGAACGAACGGAAACCAAAAACTCCCAAGGGAGGCTCGAATCACAAAGGCACCTAGATGCCCTAGGGCTCGTATCCAAAATGGAAAGAAATAGGCAAAAAACTAAAGGAAGGAGGCTCCAACCAGTCAAATGAGGCTCCAGTGCACTCAAACAGCCGAAAAAACAAGATCAAAGTCACAAGTCAGCCTCAGAAATCTTGAAACACAGCAAACCCTAATAGCTCACAGGATTGGCGCAACTGTGAGCTTGAAATTAGTGCCAGAAAGGCAATGGCGCGGGTTATACATAGGCAACCTGTGCCAATGGGCGCGAATGTCACGCTAAAAAGTGCGCCAGCCAAGTTTACTATGGAAAAAATAAAAACAAGCAATCTTAGACACAAACTAGTGAAAATAAGGCTAAAACAGAGCCAAACAAATAAGAAAATCCAGTCCAAAGAGTTGACCAAGCAAGCAAGACCAAGAAGTTAACCGGAAAGAGAAGACAAAAATCCAAGTTGTTCAGTCTGCAAACCAAACCGGAGATCAACTGAAGCAGCGTTGATCTACTCCGCTAATGGAGAGCAAAAGCGTTTCGAAGGCTATCTGGCTGTGCTTCAGACTCCGTCTATAGTTTACAAATCAAACAACAAGCTGATTCCCCAGCGGAGTCACCAAATTGTTGAGGAGGTAAATCCCCTATGCGGATAGAGGCGATCCCTACTAGCCCAGATCGGGTCTAGCAAAAATCAAACACGGTACAGTGCAGGTTCCTAATTGTAAATAAATCGACTTGCGAGGAAGGCTTACCTGGAATCCAACGCTGTCGTTTGTAGAAGAGGTGGTGCTCCCGTTCCTTCTCCCTGGAAAATCACAGCCCTCACGATCTCCGTGATCAGACACCTGCACATGCAAGAAACAACACAAACGCAAGCATAAAATCCATTACATACAACTATATATCAGTCGAAGAGGACATAACTCATGAACATGATCAAGAGCAAGAGTGGAACCATAACCGATAGTCGCTTATCATTAAAGAGTCAAAAGAAGAATACAACCATAGCTTCGATGTAGCACTCTCCTTTAGCGGGTCGTCAGAACAACATGTCTCGATAAATCCTGTCAAGGATGGGACAAGCCTCTCTCTCCGGATACTTGGCAATAGTCTCCTTGCTTGGATTTGGCCTTAGGGAATCAAGAAGGCTTTTGCAGCATGAAAGCTCTTGGGAACTTGGAAATTCTGCCACTCTTTCGAACTAGCTTGCAATGGAAATGGACAAGCTTTTATAGAAGGAGGAAGGGGAGTTGGGATCCTTACAATTATGGGATTGGCCCTATCATCAAGGAAGCTTCCATGAGAGGTGGCAAACCACTTCCTCTCTATGGAAATCTGTAGCCAAACCTCCCAACTCAATATAGAAATCAATCCAGGAATTTTCTAGGATGAAACTTCCACCTTTTATTTGTAAGAAACACCTCTTAATATGGTTGGCATGGGTGCGGCTCTATGACAGAGCGCCAATTGGCACGCCCTCTTTGGAGGATTTCCCTCTTGGCGCGAGGGCTGAACTATGGAACCGCGCCAATGGAAAAAGAGCTATTTTTAGTGTTTTTTGCAGCGAGATGTCTTCAGGGAAATTAAAGCTCATCTTCAGAGAGATGCAATGAAAGTATTTTCAAGTCTTAACTCTGCCCACAGGTCATGGAATGAGCCCTCCAATGTGCAGGATGGGGATTGTAGGGACGGTGACAAATTGCTGTGTAACAAAGGGAAAAGATGATTTTTGTATGAAGGAGCGGAGGGCCTTTAGGTGGGACTCGGGAGTTATAAGTCGCAATCGCAATCGCAATCGGGGAATTGGGCCGATTGTATTACACAACAAAACTTCGCCGATGCGATTGGGGGGAGGTGATGGGGAATCCTTTGTATAAATGAAATAAAACAAAATTCGATTTTAACAAAGGGAAAGGCCCTTTTATCATGAATGGGTGGAGGTTTATGTGGTGGGCCCAAAGGTCCATCAGCATCAGGATATCCAAGGAGGGTGGAGGCAAAGTCTTAATGAAATCGCCAATTGTGATGGAGCAATAGTGTATGGGCCATCCGATTGGATGAAAGATTGACGACGGAGTTGTAATCGGAGGGTGTCAATCGGGAGGAGTCAATCGAAGGGCATTATTTTGAAAGCATCGATTGCATACAGGCCGTCGGATCGTTGATCGGATCAACGGTCAGGATAACATCGAGCAGGGTCAATCAGGAGCATGACAATCGGGGAGGGCGAATCAAAGGAAGGGATTTTCAATATGAAACTTTAAGTTTTATCATAAAGTTTAAGGATAAGAAAAGGAAAGGATTTATTTAATCGAATGAGGGGAGATTTTCCAATTTCATCGAAGTTCTTTATTAGGGTCAATCGGAATGCATTTTCCAAACGTTGCGATTGTGATCGGGAAAAGGGGAAGGGATTGTATCGGACCGACAAGGAGGTTTTATAATAAAACTTTAACTTTATTATAAAGTTAAAAGGTATGGAGGGGAAGTGGTTATTAAATCGCATACATGTTTAAAATATTTTAATAATGCAATTTTTCCATCGGATGGGGAAAAAATGGGTTTTATAAAAGAAAATATTAAACTTTAATAATATAAAGTTTAAGGGAAAGGTGGGACAAAGGGGAAGGTTTAGAGTATAGAGGACTTTATTCACTTAGGCATAAATTTCAATCCAGGAGTCAGTTTTGAGAGTGTAGTATAGCATTGGAAAGCTCTTTCCAGGATATTTCTGATGGACATACTTGAGACATGATTTGACACTGAAAATTCTATGGAAGACTACTCTGAAAGATAGGGTGATGACTTTGTGGAGATAGAAGCTTCTGAAGTGTGACTTATTACATATGATGACATAAAATTACATAACGATGATAATTAAAAGTAAAGTATCATGTTTTCACCTCAAAACATGGTTTTGAGGTGAAAATTACATCATACTGAATAAAACATTTCTTTGATCTTCCAGGTGTTGTGACTTTGAGTTTATTGACTTCCTCATGACCTGGCTGATATTTATTGACACTTGAATCATTAATTTTACCATGGTGAGACCCTAGAACCTAATGAGACCAACCCTATGACCTAGTAACATGACTCAAAAACTGAAAGTAGCTCATGACTGAAGACCATAGAGACGATAATCAACAAGTTTCACATGAGGGAAAATTGATTAAAAATCACTACCACCAATGGATCCATGACCTAGCATAATGGTGAAATTTATTGGTATGGGACTCCTAATATGCAAATGAAAAAGAGAAAATTTGATCACTGATGGTAGTATGACTAGACTGACACTAACATTGGCTCCAATGGGGATGGTATCTCCTTGGAGGTGCCAAGAACATCGTAGACCAAGTAGCCTTATCCATTGGGCATCGAGTCAAAAAACTAAAGAATGACACAATGCAGACTGACTCTGACTCAAGACTAAGACTTAAAACTATAATAAAACCAAACCATACACATGACATTCAAGTTTTATAGCCTTCATCTCGGGCCCCAAACTTCAATGACTGTGTACTTGAAATCTAACCAAAATAACATGGTATATACAATTATGGTGACATAGTTTCTGATCCATTATCTTCAACAATGATAGTGCTTCAAAAGCCTACCATTCACTGCTCCTCCAGGGAAATCTTGGCCATCCACCTCTGAAAGCAAGAAGGCATTCTATCCCCTGTATGATGAAATCTTGTATGGTCCTTTCCATAGGTTGTTGAATTTACCAGGATTCCCTTTGTCCTCATTTCTTGCATCCCATCTCAACACTAAATCATCCAACTAAAGCCTTTATGCTTTGGTCTTTCGGTCATATATCTTCTTAATTTTCTCCTGCAACTGAATATCTTTCTGTGACATTTCCTCTCTTTTTTTCTAAAGGTGGATCATCTGATTGATCCTTCGCTGATTATCATCATCTTCACTACCAACTTCTTGCAATAATCTCATGACTAGAACTGTAAGTGATGTAGGAAAGACATCATCAGTACCATAAACCAATTCAAAAGGTGACATACCTATGGATTTCTTGCTGCTAACTCTGTCTTCCCACAATGTGTTGATGAGCTTTCGATGCCAGTTTCTTTTATTTGCCTCCAGCATTTTCTTGATTATATTTATCAGCGATTTGTTAGATGATTCTGCCAGACCGTTGCCTTGTGGGCAGTACGTTGTTGAATGGCCGAGCATAATGTTGTATTTGTCGCAGAAATCCACCATCTTCTTAGACTTGAATGTTCTTGTGTTATCTGTTATAATTTTGTGAGGGCAGCCAAAACGAGATAAAATGTTCAATTATAAGTATTGAATAATTACCGTATATGTAGCCTGCCTTGCTGGGATGGCCTCGATCGATTTAGTAAAGTAATTTGTTCCTGTAAATATCCATCGATGCTGTGCTGATGATGTGGGATGGATTTCTCCTATGAAATCAAGTCCCCACTGCTGAAAGGGAGCGTTTACTGAGAATGGTTTCAAAGGAAGAGGAAGCAATTTCCTTTTTCCTTGGAAAATTTGACATTCATGACAACTCATCACTGTTTTATATAGATCTGAAAATAAAGTAGGCCAATAATATCCTGCTCTCAACACTTTGTTAGTTGTAGTATTCCAAAACAAATGACCACCAAAATCACTTTTGTGAAAGTCATGCATTACCTTCTGAGCCTCTTCTTCAACCAAACAATTGAGAAAAACACCTCCTGGATCTTTCCAATAAAGAGCACTATTTAAAATACAGTATTTAGCAGACTTTAGTTTCAGTGATCTACCTTTGATTTTAGACATCCATGGAGGAGGTGAAAGATGCTGAAGGACATAAAAAATATTTGAATACCATGGGGATTGTAGAAAAATATCTAAAATTGGAACAAGTAAACCTTCATCTTCATCCTCTAACATTGTTGTTATGAGGTTTATATCCAGGGCATGTAGATTTGATTGGGCCATTAGCTTTGCCAAGCCTTGTCCTTTAATCAACCTTGTGGGTTTGATTTCCAAATAATACTCCAACATAGTTGCTATCCACTTACCTCTTCAACCTTTTGGATCAGTTTTCATGAGGACATCCTTTATTGCGGCATTAGGAACACATGCTATAGTATGTGAATGCAGAATATAGACCCTAAAATCCTTCAATGCCTTTATAAGAGCCAATTCTTGTTTCTCAATAATATTATACCTCAAAGCAGCATCTCTAATAGTCCTACTGAAAAAGGCAATTGCATTTTCAACCTGATCTCTCTTTTGCATCAAAACATTAGCCATATTATGCCAAATCGAATGAGAAAATAATAAAATATTGAGTATAGTCAGGACTAATCAAGACTGGGGCATTGGACAGAGCAAACTTTACCATATTAAATGAATTGATAGCTTCTTCACTCCATTTGACAATGCTATCCTTCTTCAACATGTTAGTCATTTCCCGTAGATGTTTAGCCAAATTGGGTATAAATCTGCGCAAGAAATTCATCTCACCATTGAATGCTTGAATCTCCTTTTTGTTCCATGGAAGGTCTATGTGCTGAATTGCTTCTAATCTAGATGGATAAATATGGATACCGTCTTTAGAGATGATATGCCCCAACAGATTGCCTTCATCCATGGAAAAGAGACTCTTCTTTGGATTGAGAGAAATCCCAAAAAAATTTCATCGCTGAAAAACAACTCTCAAATGGTGCAAATGCTCATCATTAGAACCAAAAAACACTGTCAAATCATCCAAATAAACAACAAGAGAAACATATTTTTCATTGACAAAAGCAATGTCCATTTCTCGCTGGAAAGTAGCTCCAGTGTTCTTCAGTCCAAATGGAATTTTGGCATACTGGAAAGTTCCCCAAGGTGTTGTGAAGGCAGTTTTGTCTTGGTCTTTCTCATGCACCATGATCTGATTGTAGCCTGAGTAGCTATCAAGTAGTGACATCCTAGATGCTCCAACTACTCTGCAGAATATGGTCCATTTTCGGTAGTGGATAATTATCCTTTAAGGACGCCTTATTCAAATTCCAAAAATATATGCACAATCTTATTTCTCCTGTATTTTTATGTATTGGGACCAAATTTGAGATCCAGTCAGAAAATATAATAGGAACAATGATAACAGCTTTATATAATCTGTTTACCTCTTTTTCAATGGATGGCAGCAACTTCGGATTAATTTTTCTCAGCTTCTGTCTAAATGGCTTCTGATCCGGCTTGATGGGAATAGTATGTTGAATTATGTTTTTTTCATACACCTTCAGATCTGAATAATCCCATGCAAACACATCATAAAATTCAGAAAGAAATTTAACATACTTTTCCTTTACCTCAGGGGACAATGGCTTTGACAACTTTACAAACTTGGGCTTGTCAACTGTTCCAAGATTCACATCTTCAACTCCTTTCTCAGTAGGCACCAAGCTTGGTTTCTTTGCAACATCATCCTGATCAAAAATCTCCTCTAAAGGTATGAGACCTCTAGGAATTACATTATTCTTTAGCTACAATATGTCCATCTGATTTGATTCCATTTCTTGATAGTCAGCCTCATAATCACCTTCCATTTGAGTATCTTTGAATTTTCCATCACTCTGCAAAAAAGAATTGATCTCATTGTCATCCAAAAACACTTGAAATTCCTTAAATTATCAAGAACAGTAGGCCGATGTTTGAAATAAATCTCAAAATTTTTGTTGGAGTTCATCGGAATCTTCAAATTGCTTGCAGTAGTGGCAAGAGAATCACTAATAATGTTCTGCATCCTGGGTACTGTTGTCAAATTGTACTCAGGGAATGTCTTCAAGATATCTAGGACTTCATTTCTGTATGCCCTCAATCATGGATTTTTTGCTTGGTACTCTCCTTTTACCTGTTTAATTATGAGCTATAAATCTCCATAGAAAGAAATCCTTTTTGCATTCAGTTTTTTCAAAATTTTCAGACCTACAATCCAAGCTTCATACTCTGCTTCATTTTTAGAGCAGTCAAAAGCCAACTTATAAGCACATACTCTAACATTACTAGGAACCTTTTCAAGCTGGAAAGCAGGGCTCCAAATCCATATACCAATACCAGCTCCATCCTTGCTAATAGCTCCATCAAAATCCATGCTGCAAAGGCCTTCTTCTTCTTCTTCTTGTACATGCTGAAACTTTGCTTCTTTCTCCACTTTATCCTAACTAATTTCTGCATCTTTCTGATGTTCACTATATTTTTATTGCTGGCAGGCAGAAGGCTCGGAAGTGCTTGCTACTTTTCCTTTTTCCTGTTTTAGAACTTCCCTGAAATTCTTTGAAATCTCAGGTATGTCATCTACTTGTACCAACTAAACATTCTTATCATTCAAACCACCATCTGAATATAAGACAAAGGACTCTAAATCTATGTGGACTGCATTAATGGGATGATTAACTGGCTTTTCTTTGCTAGTGATCATATATTTCATTTTCTTCTCCCTATATAGTTTTCTCAACTGGCCAAACACGAGAATGGTGGCATAAGAGAATTCAAGATGCATGGTTCCTTTAAGTTTTTCACCCCAAGACCTAGATAGAAGCATTCCAAACTGTGGTGGGACGTCGGAAACAACTACATCCATCAAGACATTCTTGGTTGGGATCTGATCTAAAGAGAATACCAAGTCTTTGATAAGACCAATAAAATGGACCCTACTTGAGTCAAAAGAATACAAATCATGGTATTTACAGGTAATATCAAGTCCTAAGTTCTCCATGATGGCTTTGGGCATCAAATTATGTGAGGCTCCGGAGTCCAACATAGCATTATGCAAGATGAACTCATGTAATCTAAGACTCAGGTAAAAGTGAGGGACTTCACTTTCTTTTGATTGATCTTCAGTTGCTGGACCAAAAAATGAGTTTAGGGTAGTCATCTTCTACATTCACCATATCTGATACAGAGTCTATTTGCAAAATTCTAGACACCTGATTTTTATAAGTGCTATTTTTCACCAACTCAGTTAAGGGCATGGACACTTTCAGCTTAGAAATTTCATTTTCTAAATTAAAAGAAGGAGCTTTTTCTACCTCTTTGATGGGAGGGTATTTCTTTTCTACTTGCTCCTTTGCTGTGCTTTGCTACTTCTTTTCAACCGTTGTATTAATTGTTGAAGGTGTCTTGCTGGAGGAAGGATCGGCCGGCTCTTTTCCTTTCTTGTGCGTATTTGAATGATCGTTTTTCAATTGGAGCTCTTTTCTCTTTTGAATGGGACTGACCGAAAGATCTATGTTCCTCAAAGAATACTTCTTTTTTTGTACTGATAAAGAATTCATGTATCCTCTTTGGTATTCATCGGAATCATCTTCTAACACTGCATCATTAGCCAAAATGAAATTTTCGTCCCTTTGCATGTCTGCAATTGCTGTGTATTCTTCATCTTTAGTGAGAAAAATTAGCGAGCCATCTGCAGTGAAGAAATGATTGGCTTCAATCAGAGGATCATCGTCCTCATCTGTCTCTATTCCCAGAACATAATTCTACTGTAATGGAGTTCTGATTTGTTTCTGTGGTGGCGCTTGGTCCTGTGCTCTTTTTTCTCTCTGCTTAATTCTGAATTGTGGCTGCTGTCCTCTAAAATTTGGATTCTTGATTTTAGGTTCAGGTCTATCTAAAATGGTTAATCTATCAACCATATTTTCCATTTTCTGAATCAAGGTGTCCATATTACTATCTGAAGGATAGGCTTCTTCTTTCACTGTCACTCTCTTTTCAGCTCTAGTCCGCGCTCTTTTGGCTAGTAGATTTGCTTCTACACTTACAGCTATCTTCTACATGTCCTCAAGAGTAGAAGGATCTCTTTCTCGTAGCTAATATGCCATATCAGCATCAAAACCATCTGGAAACTTGAGCAAGGCTAATCCCACATGAGGTTTCAGGTTAGCCGGAATAGCATTATATACAGAATTGAATCTTAAACAATAATCCTTTACAGTTTCACCCACATTTCTTTTAATATTCTCATACTCAGACAAAATTTGGAGTGGGTTTTTCTTTACCTCCCACCGGTCTAAGAACTGTGTATGTAACTCCTGCAAAGTGTGGATAGAGACTACTGGTAAGGCTCTGAACCACTTTCTAACTTCACCCCCAAAGCTTTGGACAAACAACCGTGTAGTTACATTTTCTGCCTCTACCTCATGTAGATCAAAAAATTCATTCATATTATCAACATGCTACTGGGCTATGATGCTTTGAGTAGCATCAAAGATAGGAATTTTACTTTAATAATCAGTAGGAATATCATTCGGAACCTGAGGTAAAAATAGGGGTGCATATCGAGCAACTATGACTCTAGGTGGATTTACAACAGTGTTTGTGCTACTAGGATTTAAGGGAGGTGTTGATGGAGGAGATGAAAGATGAGAATTAACTGATGGGAATGTTGATGAATTAGGAGGAGGTAATGCTGTTCCTAATCACTCTGAAGGCTCAGGGATATTAGTTACAGTGATAGATGACTTAGGGGAATTAAAAATGTAGTCATCAATTGAAGCATTTTCCCTTTGAACTTCAATATCTACAAGGAATTCTGGATCTAAAACTGTGTCATCAAGTGTAGTTTCAGACTTATTTTTAAACAAAGAAAGCTCAAAACTCTCATCAAAAGAAAGATCTTCTACAAAAAACCACTCACTGGACCAAGTATGGGATCTGAAGATAGGTCTAGGACTTAGTGATCCTTCTTGTCTTCTGACAATTCTTGGGATAAGATTAGGATTTTCAAACACAGGGGGAGGATTTGGATCTGGATTGGCCCTTGTGTATCTTCTTGAAGCCAGTGTGGTTAAATTTCTACTGTACAATATTTATTTCAGCCTAGTAGACTCTGAACATCATCTTCCAGAGTCTAGGAATATACAAGAAAAATATTACTGGGGTGATCTGTCTTTATGCTCTAATACCATAAATATATTAGGACTGTGGAATAATTGCTTGTAATTGTATTCCCTTCCAAAGTGCTTTAACAATGTTCGCCTTGTAATAATATTCAAAGCTCTCAAGAAAATATTTAAATTTTAATGTGATATAGGGGAACACATTTTAAAAATATTTATCACTCCGGTCATAATATCAAAATATTATAACAATGGCCCTATTCCTTTAAAAACCACCAAGCTTCGAACTTATATCATGAAACCCTTTTATTCTACCAATGTGGCACACATTTCATTCAATGGGGCCCCACGCATTCATATTTTGCCTTTTTATGAATTAAATAAACATTAAATAATATAAAATCGCCGAACCATACCTCGATTTATTGCTCGTGCACTTCATTGTGCGATTATTGTCATATCTAAGGCTCTCTAGATCAAACGATCCTTGTCAATTTCGCGTTTTTTCAAAGGTCGAGGTTTAACACCTAAAATTTGCACGATATGGGTGGTATTTGGGTGATGACGTGCCCTTATATTACTGGATCGCATTTTCTTGGCGTGGTTTTGCTCCGGGCAAAAAGCGGCACGACAAACGCAGTTTTGTTTTCTAAAACTCGCTTGTGGTAAATGAACTCCGCTTTAACTTAGGTTTTTACTGTGGTTCGACACTTTAACTACTCACGTTAACTCATTGGCTGGGTCCCATTGATATTTACTCCGCTGGAAACAAAACAAATCCCTTAAGTCCAACTACAAAGATTTCTAAAGAATCATCGCATTCTGTACAATCTGGGTTTGACCTTAAGTCAGAGGTTTCAATACTTCTTCATTTACAGAGGGTCTGAATATGAATTTTTTCGAAAAATAATAATAGATTCAAGTCAAGTGCCGATAACATGAGCTCGAAGACAGTCAGCTCGCTTCCCCAGTGGAGTCGCCAGAAATGTTAGCACCTAATCTAGACCTCAGGCTAACAAGGTAAGTCAGGGTAACATCTAAACCACGCTCAGCCTTGTAGATAACCCTACAAGGTCAGGAGAAGGCTCTCTCTGTAAAAGATATTCAATAAAGTAAAATAATGGACTGCTTTTAGGCTAGGTATAATAATGGGAAAAAAGTTTTAATGAAATGAATGAATTTTTTAGGGATGTGTGGGACAAATGAGATAGTTTCAAATTGGGGAATAAAATCAGGGTACAGGGTATTTCATGGGGCAAGGTAGGTAGGAAATTTTAGCAATTAAAGTTTAAATAATGATGGAATGGAGAAACTGGTGAGGAGCTGAAAAGGGCATGGGAGATGGATCCTTTTCAAATAAAAGAAAACACAGAGTATTGAATGATTTCCCAAGGCAGAGCATAAACAATGGATTCTACCTTTCTATCTTGAAAGCATTCAACCAGAAATGTTTATGGATGAAAGGTGAACATAAAAAATTTACATATGAAAACAAAGGAGAGAAAAAATGCTAAAATTCACACCACATGGCTCCCACAAATCAGAGCTGCATCTCTTTATTAGTTCCCTGTCCAAAATTGTTAGAATGGAGCGTAGAGCGTCCTCCTTGATTTCCACACTATTCCCCTACTTACTGATTTTCAGACTGCTTTACAAATGATTTAAAATTACATTAAATAGACTAAACTTTGGGAACTTAGATCCACAAGAAAGGGAGTTGTTTCAATAGCTGAAGAACTGAAATCCGAATATGAGAAAGAAACCAACAAACTGCCCCTGAAAAGAAGGAACAATAATATATTTTGAGCCATCTGAAGATTCGCTGATACACCCAACAAATGATAAAAAGAAACCTGTAGCATAAATACCTTTTAAATAGTTTCCGAATATGTCTCACTATTTCATATTTAGTTCTCAGCCTTTCGCTGTCTCTCACTATTTTTATTCTTTGAGGAAAACTGACTTTGAAGAAAATTTCCTTTGAAATTATAAAAATGAAATGATGCCTTTAGTGAAGGGAAAAACCCATTTTTGAATGCAAGGAACAAAGGGAAAGGAGGTGGGGTCCACATTGCAATCAGAATCGAGGGGAGGAAGGGGATGGAACATATATTAGAGCCTTGTAATATGCTATGCGATGGTGCAATCGCAATCGGAAATTGGGGGAATGGGGAAGATGTTATTTAGAATAAGGCCAAAAACTTTTGATGCGATTGGCATAATGGAAATAGGGATAAAGGACAAGCCAAAGGGATAATAGGGTGAAAAACGAATGAAATTTTTTTGGCGCTTTTTCAAAGGGAAAAGATGATTTTTATATGAAGGAGTAGAGGGCGTTTAGGTGGGACCCGGGAGTTATAAGTCGTAATCGCAATAGGAATCGAGGAATTGGGACGGGCATATTACACAACAAAAATTTGCCAATGCGATTGGGGGGAGGTGATGGGGAATCCTTTGTATAAATGAAATAAAACAAAATTTGATTTGAACAAAGAGAAAGGCCCTTTTATCATGAATCAGCAGAGGTTTATTTGGTGGGCCCGAAGGTCCATCGGCATCGGGAGATCGGAGGAGGGTGGAGGCAAAGTCTTAATGAAATCGCTGAGTGTGATGAAGTGACGGTGTATGGGCCATCCGATTGGATGAAATATTGACAGCAGAGGTGTAATCAGAGGGTGTCAATTGGGAGGAGTCAATCGTAGGGGATTATTTTGAAAGCGTCGATTGCATACAGGCCATTGGATCATTGATCGGATCAACGGTCATGATAACATTGGGCAGGGTCAATCAGGAGCATGACAATTGGGGAGGGCGAATCAAAGGAAGGGGTTTTCAATACGAAACTTTAATTTTTATCATAAAGTTGAAGGATAAGAAAAGGAAAGGATTTATTTAATCGGATGAGGGGAGATTATCCAATCACATCGGAGTTCTTTATGAGGTCCAATTGGAATGCATTTTCCAAACATTGCGATTGCGATCGGGAAAAGGGGAAGGGATTGTATCGGACTGGTAGGGAGGAATTATAATAAAACTTTAACTTTATTATAAAGTTAAAAGGTATGGAGGGGAAGTGGTTTGTTTTATCAATATTTAAGGAAATGGGAATTTATAATAACAAGCTTTGAAATGTTATTATAAATTTTAAAGGAGTATGGAGGGTGTTACACAGTAATTTGTCACCGTCCCTGCAATCCCATGTCCCGCACATTAGAGGGCTTATTCCGTGACCTGTGAGCAGTGACATGACCTGAAACCACTTTCTCGACATCCCCCTTGACAAGGACAATCATTTCCCTGAGGAAAATTTCCTATGAAAACCCTAAAATTATCCCTTTTGGCCTTAGCATGACTAGCCAGTTCAGCCCTCGCGCCAATGGGGGAAATCCACCAAAGAGGGTGCGCCAACTGGCGCTCTGTCCCAGTGTATCGCCCGCTCCAGGCTTAATAAGGATTGTTTTTTAAAATAAATGGCAGAATTTTGATTCCAACCAACTCCTGAACGAGTCTCTAAAATGAGTTGGGAGGTTTGGCTCTGGATCTCCATGTAGGGGAAGTATTTTCCACCTATCATGGAAGCTTCCTTGAGGATAGGGCCAATCCCACCATTGTAGGTATCCCAAATCCCCTTCCACCATCTATATAAGCTTGTCAATTTCCCTTTGCAAGCTAGCCTGAATAGAGCTGAATCAATAGTAAGGAGATTATCATTAGACAACCAAAGAGAGAGAGACCTGTCCTTTTCCCAACGAGCTTTACTGAGACGTACTCCTCTGTCGACCCGTCAAAGGAAGATCCAGCGTCAGAGTTGAGGTTGTATCTTTCTTTTTTCTGATTAATAATAAACAACTTCGATTATGGTTCCACTCATATTTTTATGTTTTATGTTATGAGTTTTATCTCCTCTGACTAATACATAATTTCATGTATTAGGTTTTACGCTTGTGTGTTTGTTGTTTCTTCTTGTACGTGCAGGTGTTCGATCACGTTGAGTGGGAGAATTGTGATTTTCCAAAGCAAGGGATGGAAGTGCCATCTTCTCCACAAACGACAACAGTGTAGGACTTAAGGTAGGCCTCTTGTCGCATCTTGATATTTTGTAATTAGGAACTTGCATCTTAGCGTGACTCGGTTGTTGCTAGATGCGATCTGGGCTAGTAGGGATCGCCTCTGTCCGCAGAGGGGATTTACCTATCCAAAAAACTGGTGACTCCACTGGGGAGACATTGATTGGAGTTTGTCTTGTCTTTTTGGTTGATTTTGGTATTTCCCTGCTTGATCTTCTCTTGTGGTTTGCTCTTTTCCAGTGTTAAACTTTTGTTTAGCTTCACCATCCCTGATCTGCTCCTTGATTGCTCTTTTTCATATTTTGCATTAGTAAACTCGACTGGCGTGGTTTTTTCCCTGACAGTCACGCCAGTTGGCGGATATTTCCAGTTTATAACCCATGCCAATCCTATTATAGCACTAGTTGCAGCCTAATAGTCGTGCCAATCCTGTAAGGTGCTAGGGTTTGATTCTTTTTGAGATTTCTCAACTTGGTCTGTGGTTTTGGTGTCATTTTTTTTGAATACCTAAGTGTTCACGAGCCTTGTTTGATTCTGTGTCACCTTCATCCTCCTGTTGTTTTCCCTCTTTTATCGCTTTTACATTTTAGCCCTAGGGCATCTAGGTGCTATAGTGTGTCGAGCCTCCCGTGGGAGTTTTTGGTCCTCTTTTAATCAGTTAATTTCATTATTGCTTCTTTGCATTCATTTGGTGGTTGTCCATTGTTTTATTGCATTATTTGAGTGATTGGCTTCTTCTTCATTCGAATTCTGCTTTGTCTCATTTTGAGCCTAGATTACACGGTTCATTTGAGTCTTTGGGATTCCTCTTTGTTTTGAGGGACTTCTTTATCAATTTGCGGTCTGATCGTGTGTTTTGCATTGAGTGAAACTTGCTTGTCTTTTCTCCTTTTCTATCACTTCTCAAATTGTTCCTTTCATTAGTTTTCATTTTGTTTAGCGCACTTTTCTCTTAAACATTGAAAATACAAAAAATCTCTTTTTATTTTGATTAGTTAATGTAAATTGAAGCTTTTCTGTGTCATTAGTGATTTGTAACTCTAAAAGAAAATATTTTGGTTTTTGTTAGAGTGAATTAGAGACACTAGTGGTTTTTTTGTGATCATTTTGTTATTGTGTGAAAGCTCTCAACCCTCCTGTAGTTAGCTATTCATCGAACGAAATGATACATTGTGGCATGTAGTGTGAATTTAGAGGATTTTGATACATAACATTCGGTAGGGCTTGGAAATTGAAACATAATTGAAGATCAACACTAAAATTTATTCAATTTACCTTAAGGCGGCATTGAAACATTAACAAAATATTTAGAGGTCTATGCTAGTGACGTATTCCGGCGTCGTTAAACCTAGTAGTTGTCATTCTCCTCTTGGCTTTAGACAGCACTAGTACAGACTTGTGCTCCCTGTACCATCACGTATATAAAGGGAGACCCCACTAGGTTTCTATCCTTTATCCATAGGAAGCCGAGTCTGCCGCCTTATACCCATGATACACCGGACACAACATTCGGGGAGATTGCCTGCACGTACGTCAAGTCCTTGGTTGATTTCTATTTCATTTTGAAACCAAGGTGTATATTGCAGTTCATGGATATCTGGTACACCATTTGCCTAGATTACCAGAGTAGTCATTTTTGATCTTTTCTAACTCTTTAAATTTGAAAGGATCATCAAGCGCTTGTCCTTTCACGCTTATTTCAAAATTGAAAGAGATAGAGTGATCTTTCATCCATTTCTCGACTCTTAAAACATGAAACGGTGAAGTTTCTAAGTTTCAATGTGGTAAAATAAATCACTTGTGATCACACGCCCTTTTAGAATTTGCTTTTCAGTCGTTTGATTGTGTGCCTTGGTTTTTTTAGCCCGTGTGTTTTGTTTGATCTCTTCCTCTTGTCGTTACTATCACAGTGGTAGAACCCTCAGTTTCGTCTACTAGTATTCCATACACAAACGATTCATCATAGGTCTCTCAATCCTCTGCCAAACCTCAGTAGCCCATTTTCTCTGAGTTTCCTGACAGGGGACCGGTTCTATCTGAGCTTCCCTTTGGAGGACTAGTTGAGTTCAATTGGCCCTTATCCAACGCTTGGTTTGGATTTGGAGTAGGGGAATATTTCCCTCCTCTTACATCGGGTTCGCCCTTTCTAGCTGATGTTATTCCTCCTAGTCCTCGCCACCTTCTAGAAGATCTAGCGGCAGGCTCAAATATGGGCTCGTCCATTCCTTCTCCTAGTGAGGAAATCCCCATGTTTGGTGAAGATTACCAACTGTTTCCAGAAGACAACCCAGATTTATCTATCATGTCTTTGCCGAGTCCTTCACTTCCAGTAGGGTATAGATCCTTAAGTCAGATTATGACCACTATCGCCTCTATGGGAGTATCAACTCCTTCTACGAGGCCGATTATTCCTTTGTTGGGAATGTCTCCAAGGACACCCCTCACGTCATCTCCTCAGGTCACTTTAGTACCTGTCAGGCCCACTGTCTGTGTGGCTGCATCTACACCCACTGTTACCACTTAGTCCGTAAGAACTACGTCACTTTCCAAAGACATGTACATAGCATCTGCTATTTCGGAGAACATTTATCCTAAGTAGTGTCAGTTGTCCCTACAACAATCGAACTTTGAGGTCTGTCAATCCTCCCAAGATCCCAACCATCCATATTTTTCGCATTATGCATAGGATGGTACACCTGTCTACATTTTTCCATATCAATATGATGAGCAGGGAAACCCTTTACATTTTCCTACTCCAGAGGCTTATCAATATGTTCAAGGTTTTTTGTCTAACCAGGCTGGGAAACCTTCTAACCTACAAGGACAACCCTTCCAGGGCCAACCTTCAGGGTAGCCTGGTTATCCTTATAACCCGCAAGGACAACACTTACAGGGACAACCTTCGGGCCAGCAGGGGTTGTTATACGGTCCACAAGGACAGTCCTACAATCCTCAAGGGCAACCTATATAGCCTCACCCTGTGGTCCAACCAGGGTAACCTCAAGGACCCATAGGTCGACCGGGGTACCAACCGGGGTCGTTTTACTATCCTGAGGGGAAAATCCAACCCTCTCAACCTATGGTGCAACCTCTACAACCTCAATTTCCTATTGTTCTGAATGTTGCACATCCAGGTCCCTCTTATGGTCCTGTTGCAGGTCAAACTGGTTATTAGGCACAACCTGGCCCTATTCCATCACTAGGCCAACCGGCCCATCTATCATAGCCTGGTGTCCCTCACCATCCGGGACAACCTATTCAACCAATGCAACCTGTTCACCTGGGTCAACCTGTTCCACCAGGACAACCCATTCAGCCGGATCACCCTGTTCATCCAGGGCAGCCCGTTCAGCCAGGTCAACCTGTCCAACCAGGCTAGCCTGCACATCCTGTAAACCCTGCTCAATAGTTGATTTACTCTATGCCATAGCAGGAATCTGCCTGTGCGCCCCACTTATCAAGCTCAGCAGGGACCCACTTATCAACAGCCCGCTCAACCCCAAGGTGGTTATTATCTTCAAGGTCAATATTGACTGATTTATAACCCACCCCAAGGGTCTAATTATTATCTTCAACAACCAGGCTATACCTATACTCAACAGTCAAATCCGTATACTGCTCAAATGGGGCCGACATATAATCAGGGTCCATACCCTGGTTATCAACCCCCATACACTGGTTATCAGCAACCATATCAGACTAGTTATACGGCTTATACCCCCTATGGTCAGAATACTCTGGGACAGAACCAATGGGGGCAAGGATATGCCTAACCAGGGTGGATTATAGGTACAGGTCCTTATCAAGGGCTTGGCATGCCTTTCAATCCACAGTTGCCATTTTTGGCCACCTTGGAGTTACCAGATGTTTCTAAATTAACCAATGACCCAATTATTCATAATCCTTATTGGCCTCCAGTTTCGACCAAGGTACCCAGTTACTGTCCTAAGTTTCAAGGTAAAGCTCGAGAGGACCCCCAAGCTCGTAATGACCTACCATTTTTGGTGTTCGTCCAACTCTTGGGTGGATGATTCATTTCGTCTGTGTCTCTTCCAGCGCACTCTTACCAGTGCTCCTGCTAAATGGTATATAGAATTACCCCGTGGCATCTTTCAAGACTTCAATATGTTAGCTATGGATTTTCTAACTCATTTCTAGTTACTGATTCGTTACGAAGTCGGGATGCATCTCCTGATTTCTTTGAAGCAGGATAAAGCCACCCACATATCTGATTATATTCATGAGTGGTGACGTTGTCATAGATTGATCAAGTTTGATATACCTGATCAGCTACTAACTCATTGGTTCACCACCTCCTTCTTTAACAAAATTGCTCAAGATATTTCTATGGGGGTATGTGTGACTGAAGAACAAGCCATTGCGCATGCCTAGTGCACTCTCAGTCTGGAATGCTTTATGATATTTTGACTGATGCTCCATGGCTGGGAACCTCTAAAGCACCACCTACCCCAGTGGTGGATGGTGTTATAGGTTCCGTCTCTCAAAATTCTTAGAAATCCTCTAATGGGAAGTAGAAGTCCAATTCTTCCAATAATTCCGCTCTTCCCGCCCCTTCAGATTCTGGAAAAACCACGGAGTTCAACGCTGTTCAGGTTAATCCTACAGAAAAGTCCTCCAAAGAAAAGAAGAAGGGAAAAGGAAAATCCAAACCTGATGCCCCAAAACCAGATTCATCTAAACCTCGTACTGATGACGGTTCCCAATGTAAACCGAAGTACCCCTGCGTTATCTATGAAGGAGACCATTATACCAAAGATTGTCCCTGATGATCTGAAGTTATTCAACTTCTGAAAGGCTCCAAAGGTACTCCGGCAGTTCTCAAAGAACCGTTCTTGTCTCAGCAGACCCAGATGGTTGAGCAACCTTCACCATCTATACCATTTGGGTCCCAGGTCTTTATGATGAATGGTGTTGCACCTGTCTCAATTGCTACGCGTTCGAAGGATTATGCAGGATCATGCCAGGCGGCTGGGAATGGCCCACCTCCCCCACCTGTCTCTGGTCCTTTAGAAATTGAGAAGCCCAGCGCTGAACCTATTGTGAGGCCACCTTCTAAAGGTGTTATGCGAAAATCGTCCTACAACCCAAACACCTGTGCCGCTCAGCACTATAGTATTGTTGAGGATTTGGCACATGCGCCTTCTGTAATGTCTGCATTGGAAGTTCTTGAAATTTGCCCATCACAATGAAAATATCTGCTGTCTGTAATCGGTGGAATCGATCCCGCTGATTCTAATCTTCTCACCTTCAACCTAGAAAATTTTGTCCCCCGACTTCCACATCAAATTTATCTTGTTATCCATGTCGGGATCAATGGCCTCAACATCCATAGGGCCATTGTGGACGAAGGTGCTTCCACCTGTGTTATGTCATCCACCTGCTGGAAGTCCATTGGATCTCTGACTCTTACATCATCTCCCAATGCCTTAGAGTCATTCAATGGTCAGGAATCAAAACCCCTGGGTATTCTCAAGAGTTTGTCGATCACGTTACAGGGGAAAACAGTCAACATAGAAGTAGAAGTGGTTGATGCTAAGCTTAACTACAATCTTCTTCTTGGATGCAGTTGGACTCATGCCATGCTATGCATGCTGTCCACCCTCTTCCGGCTTCTCAAGTTCCCTCATGAGGAAAAAATCATCATTGTGGATCAGTTGTCTTTCTTCACCTCATCCTCTAAGAACAACGTTCGTTACGTGGATCAGATCCCCAATCTCCCTGGTAGTGTAGGACCCAGTCTCTTCAAGGACCCCATACTCATGGGTATTTTTCCCATGCCACCACCACACACCATTCAAGTTAATATGGTATCTAGGTCCGACAACCCTTGGATCATCCCTTCTCCTAAACAGGTGACCTCTTTCAGAGAATCGATGCCGTTAACTCCATTTGAGATTAATTATTGCGAAATCGTCCCTGCATCTGATCCTCCTCTTGAACATGCTCCTTCGAGCATGGCTCTGGATATATATTCTCAATCCCCTTGGCTCGGCGATGCAGATTTGTGTAACCCTTTAAGAGAAGTTTTCCCTTCCGGTGAAGCTATTGTTGAAACAATGTCTCTTGAAGATCTGCCATGGACCGATGGACATCATCGTTCCTCGTTCATGCCTGGCCTGGGGGCAATGTCTGATTTTCTAGAGCGTGATGTATCTAGTCATATACCTCCTGAGCCTCCCCCTTTAAGCTCATCGAAGCATAGTTCCTCTTCATGTGTCAAGCTCCTAAAACAATGAAACAAGCTGCTACGAGGACAGTTATTTTAAGTGTGTCAACCTCGTCAAAATAATGAAAAATGAGCCTTTTCAATTCAAGTTTTGCTAGATTTAGATCAAATATCTTGTGTTTTGAACCTTCACTCCATTTCCTATGGACTGAAGCTTGGGGGTCACGTACCTTGAATTGAGACGCCATGCTGGGGGGCATGCCTATTTTCCTCATTTTCAATCTTGCGTAAAAATAAAATATGATTCAATACATTTTGTGAAATTTTCCATTAGGCCGTTTGTTATGTAACTAATGCATCAGATAACAGTGTATTAGACATTTTCATAGCATATAAAAACATCATCACATGTAAAAAGATCCATCCATATATATATATATATATATATATATATATATATATATATATATATATATATATATATATATATATATATATATATATGTCGAATAGTTTTCATTTTGTGTACATCACATAAAATCAAAAAATATACCTGTCTTTCTAATAATAGCCGGAGACAACATGTCTCTCAAAATATGCATATAAAATCCCTAGATGGCTAATCAACGTGGTGCTCATGGTAGCATGTCACCGCATGCACCAATCGCCTCAACAATCGATGGAGACGACTAGGCACCACCACAGTGTGTCGTTGGTCAGCCATCAAGACGTATGCTAGTCGTGCATAGTCTGGGATTCCCCAGGAAATACCCTCTAGATTTTGGATTAGCTTGCTCCCTTCGCCACCCTCAGCTTGAGGGTCATGTGCGAGAGGGGTCCTCCGTGCAATGGGAAACATGTCCACGGGCCTCTCTGGGCCAACATCTGCATACACATAAAACTATTGTTAGAATAGGCATGTATCACAAAAAATCATAAATACATAAAAAATCAAAAAGAGTCATACCCAGCTCCTCGTCCCAGTCCTCCCCCTCTGGGAGTGGAAGATATAGGTCTCCCATGAAGTCAGTACCAGAGTAGGGCGAATCCTTAACTACAATCAGCTGACGTCGTAGCCATACAAAAAACTCGAGCCTCCAGGACATCTGCTTACCCCCTCCTGATTTGGGCATGAGTGCTGACCACTGAGCCATCCTCATCTCCCTTAATGATGGCTCGGTGACTATCCCCCCTTGACCCTGTAAAATTGGTAATCATTCCATAATGAACAACACCAGAATGGAACCATACCCAAACTGTTTTAGTTTGGCCTTCTTGCACTTTATCAGCCGTCGTTTGATGTTTGTTGTTACGGCAGTGGCCCAATCAAAAAGTGTAGGGTTCATGCATTCGGAGGTTAGTAGTATTTGTGCTTTGGTTTCCTCGTGCGGTGCCTGCGACCCTGCACGTCGCATAATGGTGTGAAGCACTACTCGGAGTGCTAGATTACAGACTGTCTGGATGTCTACCTTCCCACTGCTCGATCCTATCTGTGCCCCTGGGCACACTCTCGCCATTACCATCTCCATTTTTTCTCCAGAAGGTCTACTGCCTATTATGATTGGCACTGGGCCTCTACATGACAATCCGGTTATGAAATAAACATCAGAGACCTCAAGTTCTAGTACTTGGTCTCGAAGCTTGAACACTTCTTCATTCTCATCCCATAAGCTAACGAAATATTGCAATAGCTCAGGTTGAGCTCTCAAACATGTTGTGAGGAAGAACGTCTTGAGACCACAGTCCTAGAGGGCAGTCATGCAAGCCTCATTTTTCATGGCCATTTCATCCTCTTCCCCATGTTCCCTCTCCTTCCACTCAATCACCATTGTGGTTGGATATCTGCACCAACATGGTAAAAAACACCTTATTATATCTTTGTAACACTTAAAAACTCATTTCAGTGGCTCACATTTTGACAAACTAAGGTGGAAATTTTATTTGCACCATTGGCGTGACCCCTTTGCAAAAAGGATCTAATTGGCACGGGTTTGTCCCCGATACCCGCGCCAATTGGCCGAGCCATAATTTTGTAAAGGGTTCCCCCAGAGATCAAACACGCAATGGAATTTTACAAAAAGTGAATCAAAACAAAGCTAAGGGGAGCACCTCTTACCTGGAACAAACGAGAATCAAAATGATGTATTGGATTGGTCGCAATCGCTGCCGCAAGTTCGCACACCAAAAGCTCACTGTTGCTCTCCAAATGAGGTAAAAATTAAAAGTGAATATGTTTTACTATTTTTGGCATATTTATAACTTTTCAAAGTCAAATTAGGTTTTGAAAGTCATTTTTCCAAATATTTTAATATATTTTGTCGAAAAATGGATTTTACGCTCACTTTCATGTGCAGTAACAGGTTTTTACGCAGCTTGGACGGTGATACGAGTTTTATTTTATAATTTTTCGGACTCGGTAAAAACACAAAAAAGTCATTTCTGGAGTCATCTTTTAGCTCGTTTTTGACTCTCTAAACATGAAAATATTGCTAAGTCGCTTGTCGTTTTGATCTCGTTAAAGTGGCTGTGAAACGACATCTACCCATTATATGTTTACCCCTTTTTTGGGCTGGGATAGATTATTTACGAAAAAGGAATGCCCTAGCCTATCGCGACTAGGAGGTTTTCTTAGACATATTTTTCTATCTTTTCAGATCTGAGGAACTATTTACGAAAAGGGACTATTGGAGTTTACTTTTCCGTTTTCTTTTCAAATTCTCTAAACATGAAAAGATGTCTACTTTTACCTTTGTCAGTCTTGTTAAACCCTGATGACATCAGATTCAGTCGTAATGACGATATTCAAGTTCCTCCTTCCTAGGGTTCGTTAAATGTACTAGGATGGATTCGTCCAAAGGACGAACTTATATTACAAGCATTTGTTATCCCCTTTCAGCTTGTTTTCAAAAATAATTGGGATACTCACCAAAAATGGTGTGGAAAAATGGAACCAGTATCATTGTCGTGTCAGCAGTATGTCGCTCTTGAACATGGCACTTGTATGCATTCGTGTTGAGTTGGGGACATCTCATCTCATTCTCTGTTTGCCTCCTTGGGTTTGGGAAATTATTTTTGACCTCTCATCTACTCTTTGCCTCATCGTCATGACCTCTGATATTTTGATGTCAAATACTGCCAAATCCACTGTCATGCCACAGGTATGTTCAAGAGAAGTTGACCTCTGCAGTTTCAACCTTCCTCTAATTCTCATCTGATCCTGATTCACATTATATTCCTCTGTCTCGTGTCGATGATGTGGGAAACACTATGGCCCACCTTCGATTAAGGTCACTTCCTGTCGACTTAAACTCATTATCCAGGAGGCTGATCTAGAGACTCCCTTCTGGTACCTTGCAGCCTGCATGCATCAATGGTAGGTTCTTCGCATTCAATGCAAGGTTTTCATCATTGGCCTTCAATAAGATTATTCTACGAGTGTTCGACATCACCTCACTGTTCACATTTCGTGGATTGTACCTATATTACCTTGAGGGCCATTTTAATTATTGGTGGTTCCTCTTACATCTGTTAATATCTTTCATCATTGGCCGGTAATCAGATGATGTTCTTTCATGTTCGACTTCAGCTCACTTATTCACATGCTTGAACTTGTAATTTGTTCGGGTCGAGATAAAGTGCAAGACCCTGGATTTTGTCGGTTAGAGTCCAAGCTATGATTTTGTGGATTTTATGATTGGTTACTTGACTCATTGATTGGATGGCTGTGACCATGCCTGAGTCTATTTATCGATCCTTACTGGATGGCTGCATCCATGCCTTGGATCTTGATTATTGTATACTCTATTACGGATGGCTGCGCCCATACCATGTATATATCATGTATTTGAGATATCATTTGTACTTGTCTACGCAAGTTTTCCGATGGTAGTGTTTTCAGTTGGACACATTCTCGTAAATCATTTCACCCCTCTCTCTCTCAGGCCTTATTCTTTAGGGGGCATCTGTTACACAGTAATTTGTCACCATCCCTGCAATCCCCCATCCCACACATTGGAGGGCTTATTCCGTGACCTATGAGCAGTGACACGACTTGAAACCACTTTCATGGCATCCCCCTTGATAAGGACAATCATTCCCTTGAAGTCAATTTCCTGTGAAAAGCCCTAAAAATAGCCCTTTTGGCCTTGGCATGACTAGCCAGTTCAGCCCTCGCGCCAATGGGGGAAATCCACCAAAGAGGGTGTGCCAACTGGCGCTCTGTCCTAGTGTATCACCCGCGCCAGGCTTAATAAGGATTTTTTTTTTTTAAATAAATGGCAGAAGTTTGATTCCAACTAACTCCTGAACGATTCTCTAAAATGAGTTGGGAGGTTTGGCAATGGATCTCCATGTAGGGGAAGTAGTTTTCCACCTATCATGGAAGCTTCCTTTAGGATAGGGCCAATCCCACCATTGTAGGGATCCCAACTCCCCTTCCACCATCTATATAAGTTTATCATTTTCCCTTTGCAAGCTAGCCTGAATAGAGATGAATCAATAGTAAGGATATTATCGTCAGACAACCGAAGAGAGAGAGACTTGTCTTATTCCCGATGATCTTTACCGAGATTTACTCCTCTGTCAACCTGCCGAAGGAAGATCCAGCGTTAGAGCTCAGGTTGTATCTTTCTTTGTTCTGATTAATAATAAACAACTTCGATTATGGTTCCACTCATATGTTTATGTTTTATTTTATGAGTTGTATCTTCTCTAACTGATACATAATTACATGTATTAGGTTTTACACTTGTGTGTCTGTTGTTTCTTCTTGTACATGCAGGTGTTCAATCACGTTGAGTGGGATAATTGTGATCTGCCAAAGCAAGGGATGGAAGCGCCATCTTCTCCACAAACAACAACAACGTAATACTTAAGGTATGCCTCTTGTCGCATCTTGATCTTTTGCAATTAGGAACTTGCGTCTTAGCATGACTCGATTGTTGCTAGACCCGATCTGGGCTAGTAGGGATCGCCTCTGTCCGCAGAGGGGATTTACCTCTCCAATAGAGGGGAAGTGGTTATTAAATTGCATACATGTTTAAAAGATTTTAATAATGTGATTTTTCCATCGGATGGGGAAAAAATGGGTTCTATAAAATAAAATATTAAACTTTAATAATATAAAGTTTAAGGGAAAGGTGGGAAAAGGGGGAAGGTTTAGAGTATAGAGGATTTTGTTCACTTAGGCATAAATTTAAATCCAGGAGTCAGTTTTGAGAGTGTAGTATATCGTTGGAAAGCTATTTTCGGGCTCTTTCTGATGGAGATATTGGAACATGATTTGACACTGAAAATGTTGTGGAAAACTTCTCTGAAAGGCAAGGTGATGACTTTGTGGAGATAGTACCTTCTGAAGTGTGACTTATTACATATGATGACATAAAATTAAATAAGGATGATAATTAAAAGTAAAGTATCATGTTTCCACCTCAAAACATGGTTTTGAGGTGAAAATTACATCAGACTAAATAAAAAATTTCTTTGATCTTCCAGGTGCTATGACTTTGAGTTTATTGACTTCCTCATGACCTTGCTGATATTTATTGACAGTTGACTCATTAATTTGACCATGGTGAGACCCTAGAACCTAATGAGACCAACCCTATGACCTAGTAACATGACTCACAAACTGAAAGTAGCTCATGATTGAAGACCATAGAGAGGAGAATCAGCAAGTTTCACATGAGGGAAAACTGATTAAAAATCACTACCACCAATGGATCCATGACCTAGAGGAATGGTGAAATATATTGGTATGGGACTCCTAATATGCAAATGAAAAAGAGAAAATTTGATCATTGATGGCAGTATGAATAGAATGACACTAACAGGGAGAACCGACCCTCTTGATAGAGTTGATGTTGCCATAGAGGAAATAATGGCTATAATTTAATCCAAAGACCTATATCCAGCTAGAATCAACACCGATGGTGAAGATTGAGCAGGATCTTGATGGATGTCTTCCGGGAAAAGTTGGTATTCTTCATCAGAAACTGGAATACCCACACTACCATTAGGACTAGATGAGTCCATGTCTGAATCCACCGTGAGATCTTGTAAAAGACTACGGGGGCTAGGAGGTATGATAGTAGCCAAAGATGGTGATCCTGATGTAAGAGGGGGGAAATGTTCCCTGACCCCAAACCCAAACCAAGCGTTTAAAAGAGGCCAATGGAACTCAACCAGTTCTCCAAAGGGGTACTCTGACAGGATGATAGGTTGTTGAAGCTCGAGAGGTATGAGAAGTTTCTGATGAATCGTCTAAGAAAGGACATCCCGTAGACAAAACCGATGGTTCCGCCACTATGACTGTAGCACACCATAGAAGGGAAAAAGATAAAAAATGAAGACTCTTGGATCAACACCAAGGAAAACAAAGGCAAGACGAGTAATCAAACTTTAAATGGTGTGCAATCATAGGTAGTTTATTTTACCACATTGAAACCAAAAATTTGATGTTTCATGTTTTAAGAGTCAAGAAACAGTCAAAGATGACTCTATTCACTTTCAGTTTTAAGCGAGTGCGAAAGGACAAGTGCTCGATGATATTTTCAAATTTATGGAGTCAGTAAAGATCGAAAATGACCACTCAAGTAGTCTAGGTAGAAGGGTGTACCAGGTTCCCGTGAACTACCATATACACCTTGGTTATAAAATGAAAGAAGAATCAACCAAGGACTTGATGTACGTGTAGGTAGTCTCCCTGAATGATGTGTTCAGTGTATCATGGTTACAAGGAAGAAGAATCGGCTTCCTATGGATAAAATTATTGAAACCTAGAGGGGTCTCCCTTTATATACTCGACGGTATGGGGAGTGCAAGTCCGTACTAGTGCTATTTGAAGCCAGATGGCGAGTGACAACTGTTAGATTTAAAGACGCTGGAACACGTCGCTAACTTAGACCACTAAATGTTTCGTTAATTTTCAATGTTTCCTTAGATTAATTGAATAAATTTTAAGTTGATATTTTATTTATGTTTCAATTCCAAGGTCCTACCATATGTTGGATCTCACGAATCCATAAATGCAAGCTACATGCCATAAAATACCATTTCGTTTGATGAAAAGCTATCTACGAGAAATTTTAGGAGTTTTCAAGTGATAGCAAATAATGAGAACACACAGAATCATCCACTATAGTACCTAATGCAAGCTAATGAAAATGAGAAATCTTTCCTAGAATGCCCAGTGCTAGTTATGCGAAAGATTTTCCAATTCCACAATGCAAGTAAGAATGCAAGATTTTTTTTTTTTTTTTTTTAATGTAATAGAGAAAATAGTGCACTAAATGACATGAAAAATGAAGCTTCACACTAGTTCAAGAATGTTAAAGCGAGAGTCGAAATGAAACAATTCAATCAACTCAAAAGCAAACAAAACAAAACTCAAACCAATGTTGCAATCTCTCAAATCGATGTAATATGTTGAAACATACCCATACAAGAAATGTAATTTATGCTTGGAGTGACAAGAAGCACAATTGAATGAAAGAAGCAAGACTCATTCCACCAAATGCAATCACTCAAATGGATCAAGAGAGCTGAATGCAATCAAACAAAGAATGAAGGTGGTTGTGGAATAAAATATCAAAGCTCCTATAGGAGGCTTAGCATACCAAAGCACTAGCAAACCCCAGGGCCATGATGCTGACAAGAAATGGACAGAAAACTGAAGGAAGGAGGCTATTCATAGTCAAAAACAATAAAAAAGCACTCAAAAAATGACAAAAAAAACCCAGAAGCACAAGCACTAACCAAAAAATTCCAAAGCAGGGAAAAACGCAATACCTACAGGAAATGGTGCGACTATTTGGCTGTAATCAACGCCAAACAGGGGATGGAACGGGTGTTGAACTAGCAACAAGTGCCAGTGGGCATGAATTTCAGACATGAAACTGCGCCAATCAAGCCAACCCTAGTAAAAGAAAAATTTTGGAAAAATACAGGTCAAATCTGATCCTCTAAGGCTGAACAGGGGTCTTAGACTCAACAAAAATAATCAGAAAAGGCAAGCTAAGTAAGCAAAGACCAAGAAGAAGACCTAATGGACGAAAGAAAAACTCGCACTAATCCCCAGTGGAGTCGCCAATTTGTTGGTGAGGTAAATCCCCTCTGCGGACAGGGGCGGTCCCACTAGCCCTAGAGTGGGTCTAGCCACAAACAAGACACACTATAACATTCATTCCTAGTTAACGAATGGATGGAGATTCGATGGATGACTTACCAGAGGTCCTACGATATTTTCATCGTCGGAAAGAGTGGCTGACTCTCGCTCCTGTTTTGACAGATCACGATCAGCTCTCTTTCACGTCTGAATACCTGCACAGACACAATAAATAAAGACTATATACAACATAATGTTTCAAATTCATAACTATCAGTCAATCGAAGAATAATAAATCAATTGCATCAGATAAACATAACACAATTATGGAACGAATACCATAGTAGAGTATGTTAATGAAAGAATGGAAGAGTACAAAAAAACTTCGACGTTGTGGTCTCCTCCAACAAGGTTCCAGTGGAGCACGTCTCACAAAGGCTCGTCAGGAATTTGGACGGGGCTGTCTCTACGAAATTCTCCTTGGTTATACCTTATTTATAGAAATTACTCAGCTATAGTATCTCTTCTCCAAGTTTAGCTTCTTGGCTATATGTTCAGCTACCTTTTGTAAAGGGAGAAGGCCTGTTTATATAGAGGAAGAAGGAGAGGTTAGGATCCCTATAATCATGGAAGGGAGTCCTATCTTCAGAGAATGTTCCATGGGAGGTAAAAACCACTACCTAAAGGGAGAGATATGTGGCTTATCAAGTTTAACCACTTCCTACGACTCATCCCTGAGGTGGTTAAAGGAAACTTCCGCCTCTATTTTGTTACAAAACATTCCTAAAATAGATGGCACGAGTACAACACAGAGACAAAGCACCAGGTGGTGTGGGCTCTAGTGTAAATATTCCCTATTGGCGCAAGGGGTGAACTGGCTACCCGCGCCAATGCCAAGACATAGGTTTTTGTGTGCTTTTTGAGGAAATTTTCAACAGGAGAAATGATGTCCTTATGCAGAAGGATGAAAAGAATGTATTTGCAGAGTACGAAACTGCTCACAGGCCACGGGAAAGATCCTCCAATATGTGGGGTGAGGGATTGCAGGGATGGTGAAAAATGTTGTGTAACAATATGTTTCAGAAATTCTGAATCATTATTTAGATCTGCTGCATAATATCTCAGACCTACTCCATGTACTTCATGTATTGTTGAAAACCCCAACGAGTATGTAAAGTAGAGACTCTATAGTGTATGGATCTGTCATAGATATGATTGTGCATGCATTATTTAGCTCTAGATCTAAGTTGTAATATTCAAATTCTATATGCTCTATAAAATAACGCTGTCAAGACTTTTGCAGTGAATCCATGTGTTGCACCACCTCTTTTTTATGATTTCTTTCTGTTTCAGTCTTCTATTTTCTGTTATACATTGTATGGGCCTCATTATAGATCTGATTTGCTGATGTATAAGTGATTTTTTGAGCTTCCATATTGGCCTCCTACTACTTTTTAGCTAAACTTCATTATTTCTAAAGCAGTTTTGTTTAATATTGTTGTTGTTCCCATTTTGGGATACTACACTGAACGTGTTTCATTGAGCACCCTCAAATGAAATGACATGACCTGAATCTGTTTCATCAAGCAAACTCACATGGTCTGACACAACGCACTCGACCAAACGAAGGGACAAGGGCAAAAATGGAAAATGGGCAACACGAAATTTCACAAGGCACTCGGGCAGTCATAACTTAACAAATTGGATATGACCACCCTCAAACGAAAAGACCTGACCTAAATGCATTTCATCAGGTTCCCTCACATGGCACGACATGGCATGCCCAACCCAATGAAGGCATAATGGAGCAAACTACAAACGGGCCACACGAACGTACACAAGGTACCCATGCAATCATAACCTAGAAAATTTGTGGCAGCCCTCAAACCAAATGACCCAAGCTGAACGAGTTTCATCGGGCTCCCTCACACAACGCTAAAGGGCATGCCCGACTGAACGAAGGCAGAAGGGAGAAAATGGAAAACGAGCTTCATGAACGTGTATAAGGCACCTGGATCATCACAAATTATCAAATTTGATACAACCTCCCTCAAACAGAATGACCAGAGCTGAACGCGTTTCATCGGGCATCCTCACACAGTGCGACATGTCCTACCCAACTAAACAAAGGCATAAGGGAGCAAACGGAAAATAGGCCGCATGAATGAGCACAAGGCACTTGGGAAGTCATAACTTAGCAAATTTAATATGGCCACCCTCAAACAAAATTACCCAACCTGAATGCGTTGCATCGAGCACCCTTAAACCACGAGACACACTGCACCTGACCGAACGAAGGCACAAGGGAGAAAATAGTAAAAGGGTTGCACGAATGTGACCATGGCACATAGGCAGTCATAACTTAGGAAATTTGATATGGTTGCCCTTAAACGAAATGACCTGACCCGAACACATTTCATCGAGTTCCCTCACAAGACGCGACATGACGTGCCCGACTGAATGAAGGCACAAGGGAGAAAACGGGAAATGGGCCGCATGAATGAGCATAAGGCACCCGAGCGGTCACAACTTAGAAAATTTGATACAACTACCCTCAAATGAAATGATCTGACCCGAACGCGTTTCATCAGGCACTCTCACAATGATGTGACACGACATGCCCGACCGAATGAAGGCACAAGGGAGACAACAGAAAATGGGCTGCATGAACGTGCACAAGGCACACAGGTGTTCACAAATTAGCAAATTTTATACGACCATCCTCAAACGAAATGACCCAACCCGAACGCATTTCATTGGATGCCCTCACACGGTGTGACACGATGTGCCCAAACAAACAAAGGCACAAGGGATAAAATGACAAACTTGCATAAGGCATCCGAGTAGTCACAACTTAGCAAACTTGATATGACCTTCCTTAAACGAAATGACCCAACCCGAAAGCGTTTCGTCAAGTGCCATCACACACCGTGACACTACTTTCCTGACTGAACGAAGGTACAAGGGAGAAAATGGAAAATGGGTTGCATGAACATGCATAAGGCACCCAGGTAGTCACAACTTAACAAATTTGATACAATCACCTTGAAACAAAATGACTCAACCCGAACACATTTCATCAGACGCCCTCACATGGCGCGACACGACGCACCAGATCGAACGAAGGCACAAGGTAGAAAATGGCAAAAAAGCCATACGAACGTGCACAAGGCACCTAGGTGGTCACAACTTAGCAAATTTGATATGTCTACCCTAAAATGAAATGACACGACCTGACGTGTTTCATCGGGTGCCCTTACAACGACGTGACACGACGTGCCCAACCGAATGAAGGCATAAGGGGGAAAATGGAAAATGGCCCACATGAAGGTGCACAAGGAACTAGGGTGGTCATAACTTAGCAAATTTGATACAGAATCCCTCACAAGAAATGCCCCGACCTAAACGCATTTCATCAGGCGCCCTCACACGGCGTGCCCGATCGAACGAAGGCACAAAAGAGAAAATGACAAATAGGCCACACGAATCTGAATAAGGCACCCGAGTGATCACGACTTAGCAAATTTGACATGGCCACCCTAAAACCAAAGGACTCGAGCTGAACACGTTTCATCGGGCTCAGTGACACAGTGCGGCAAGCCGCACTCGACCAAACACAGGCACAAGGGAGCAACTAGAAAGCAGGCCACATGAACATGCACAAGGTACCCGGATGGTCACAACTTAGCAAATTTGATATGGTGCCGTAAAACTAAAAGACCCAACCCAAACATGTTTCATCGAGCACCCTCACATGGCTCGACACAACGCGCCCAACCAAATGAAGGCACAAGGGAGCATAGGTAAAATGGGCCACACGAACATGCACAAGGCACCTGGGTAGTCATAAATTAGCAAATTTGATACAGCCTCCCTCGAACAAAATGACCCAACCGAAACATGTTTCATTGGCCACCCTCACGCAGCGTGCCCGATCGAATGAAAACACAAGGGAGAAAATGGCAAACGGGCCGCACAAATGTGCACAATGCACCCGGGCGGTCATAACTTAGCAAATTTTATATGACTACCCTCAAATGAAATGACCTGACTCAAACACATTTCATCAAGTGCCCTCACATGGTGTGACACGACCTACACGAACAAATGAAGGCATAAGGGAGCAATCATCAAACGGGCCGCACGACCGTGCACAAGGAAACTAGGCATTCAAAAATTAGCAAATTTGATATGGCCACCCTCAATTGAAACAACCCGACCCGAATACATTTTATCTGGTTCCCTTACAATGGCACGCCTGATGGAATGAAGGCACAAGGTAGCAAATAGAAAATTGAGGACACGAACCTGCACAAGGCACCTCAGCAGTCACAACTTAGAAAATTTGATACGACCTCCCTCAAATGAAATGACCCGACTTGAACAAATTTCATCAGGCACCCACACACGACGCAACATGACCTGCCTGACTGAACTAAGGCACAAGGGAGAAAATGGAAAATGGGTTGCACGAATGTGCACAAGGAACTTGGGTGGTCACACTTAGCAAATTTGAAATATCTGCACTCAAATGAAATGACCTGACCTGAACGCGTTTCATCGGACGCCCTCACACAGTGCAATAGGGCATGCCCGTCTGAACGAAATAAGATGGGAGAAAATCGAAAATAGGCCACACGAATGTGCACAAGGTATCCGAGTGGCTAAAAAAATGCAAATTTCATACATGGCCACACGACCGCCCTAATAAAAATGACATGAGTCGAACACATGTCATCGGAATCCCTCACATGGCGTGACATGGCATGCGAGACCAAGTGAAGGCACAAGGGAGCAAACATAAAACAAGTCACACGAATGTGCACAGGTTACCCGAGTGGTCACAAATTACTAGATTTGATACAAGCGCACTCAAACATAACGACCCATCCCTAATGTGTTTCATCTGGCATTGTCACACCGCGCAACATGATGCACTCGACTGAACGAAGACACATGGGAGAAAATGGAAAATGTTATGCATGAATGTGCACAAGGAGCCTACATGGTCAGAACTTAGCAGATTTGATACAGCTTCCCTCAAACCAAATGACCCAAGCCAAACGCGTTTCATCGTGCACTCTCACATGGTGATACAGGATGCACTTGTATGAACAAAGGCATAAGGGATTAAATGAAAAATGGGCCTCACGAATGAGCACAAGGCATCTGGGCATTCACAACTTAGATAATTTGGTACGACCACCCTCAAATGAAACAACCTAACCTGAACGCATTTCATCCAGCATCCTCACACGGCACGACACAACCCATCCGAACGAACGAAGGCACAAGCGATTAAATGGAAAATGGGTTGCTCAAATGAGCACAAGGCACCCGGGCAGTCGTAACTTGGGAAATTTGATATGACCACTTTCAAATGAAATGATCTGATCGGAACGTGTTTCATTGCAGGCCCTCACATGACGCGACACGATCCACGCAACCGAACGGATTCACAAGGGATAAAAAAAAAAACGGGCCGCACGAACGTGCAGAAGGCACCTGGGCAGTCACAACTTAGAAAATTTGATACGGTCGCCCTAAAAAAAATTACCCAACCTGAATGCATTTCAGCAGGCACCCTCGCACAGCATGACATGACGCGCCCAACCAAATGAAGGCACAAGTGATCAAATGAAAAATGGGATGCTCAAATGTGTACGAGGCACCCAGGTGGTCACAACTTAGAAAATTTGATACATCTTCCCTCAAACGAAATGACCTGACTCGAACGCGTTTCATCAAGCACCCTGGCACGAAGTGACACAACATGCCCGACCGAACGAAGGCACAAGGAAGCAAATGACAAACTGGCCAGATGAATGTGCACAAGGCACCCGGGCAGTCACAACTTAGCTAATTTGATATGGCCGTCGTCAAATAAAATGACTTGACCTGAACATGTTTCATCGGGCACCCTCACAAGATGTGACACGGTGCACCCGACAGAATGAAGGCATAAGGGATCAAATAGAAAACCTGCTACAAGAACATGCACAAGGCACCCGCGTGGTCACAACTTAGAAAATTTAATACGGCCTCACTCAAACAAAAATACTTGACCCCAACGCGTTTCATTGGGCACCCTAACACGACGTGACACAACGCACCCGACTGAATGAATGCAAAAAGGATAAAACGACAAATGGGTCGCACGAACATGCACAAGGCACCGAGGTGGTCACAACTTGACAAATTTGATAAGGCTGCCCTCAAATGAAACTATGCAACCCGATGCATTTCACCAGGCACCCTCACAACATCGTGGCATGGCATGCTCGAGTGAACGAAGGCACAAGGGATAAAATAGAAAATAGGCCGCACGAATGTGCACAAGGAACTCAGGCGGTCACAACTTAGCAAATTTTATACGGCCGCCCTCAAATGAAATGCCCTAACCTGAACGTGTTTCATCCGACACCCTCACACAGCGTGACACGACGCGCCCGACCGAACAAAGGCACAAGGGAGAAAATGCCAAACAGATTGCAAGAATGTGCACAAGGCACCTAGGCAGTCACAACTTAGAAAATTTGATATGGTCACCCTCAAACCAAATGACCTGAGCCAAACGTGTTTCATCGAGCTCCCTCACATGGCGCGATAGGGTGTGCTCGACCGAACGAAGGCATAAGGTATCAAATGGAAAATGGGCCGCACAAACATGCATTAGGCATACCAACAGTCACAACTTAGAAAATTTGATATGACCACCCTCGAATGAAACGACCGGACCCAAACGCATTTCATCAGGTGCCCTCACACACTGGGACACAGCAGGCCTGACCGAACGAAGGCATAAGGGAGAAAACTGAAAATGGGCCACACGAACATGCACAAGGCAACCAGGGGTCAAAACTCAACAAATTTGATACACTCGCCCTCAAACGAAATGACCCAACTTGAACACGTTTCATCGGGCACCCTCACACAACGCCACATGGAGCACCCGACTGAACAAAGGTATAAGGGAGAAAATGGAAAACAGGTCGCACAAACGTGAAAAACGCACACGAGCGGTCATAAATTAGAAAATTTGATAAGGCTACCCTCGAACGAAACGACCTAAACCAAACGTGTTTCATCGTTCTCCCTCACACAGCGTGCCCGACCGAATGAAAGCATAAGGGAACAAATCGTAAACGGGTTGCACGAACAGGCACAAGGCACCCAGGTGGTCACAAATTAGTAAATTTGATACAGCCACCCTCAAATGAAATGACCTGACTCGAACGCGTTTCATCAGGTACCCTCACATGGTACGCCACAGCCTGCCTGATTGAAGCGCCTAACTGAACGAAGGCACAATGGAGAAAAAATCAAATCGGCCACACAAACATGCACAAGAAAATCGAGCATTCACAAGTTAGAAAATTTGATACATCCACCCTCAAATGAAATGACCCGACTAGAACGCATTTCATCTGGCGCCTTTACATGGCACACCCGACTGAACGAAGGCATAAGGGAGCAAAAAAAAAATGGGCTAGTCGAATGTGGACAATGCACCCACGCATTCACAACTTAGAAATTTTGATAAGATTTCCCTAAAAAAAATGACCTGACCCGAACGCATTTCATCGGGTGCTCGCACATGACGTGACATAGTGTGCCCGACCGAATGAAGGAATAAGGGAGAAAATGGAAAATGGGGCACACGAATGTGCACAAGGCACCTGGGTAGTCACAAATTAGCAAATTTATATGGCCACCCTCAAATGAAATGACCAAAACGGAATGTGCTCCATTGGGCACCCTCACATCGTGCAACACTGCGCGCCTGACCAAACGAAGGAAAAAGGGATAAAATAGAAAATGGGTCATACAAACATGTACAAGGCACTCCTGTGGTCACAACGTAGAAAATTTTATACGATCACCCTCAAACCAAACAACCTGATTCAAATGCATATCATCCAGCTCCCTCACATGGCGCGCCCAACCGAATGAAGGAACAAGGGAGAAAATGGAAAATAGGCCGTACAAATGTGCACAACGCACCTGTGCATTCAAAACTTATAAAATTTGATACGATCACCCTCAAATGAAATGACAAAACCCGAACACATTTCATCGGGCACCCTTACACAGCGCGACATAGTGCGCCTGACCGAACAAAGGCACAATGGAGAAAACAGAAATCGGGCCACACAAACATGCACAAGGCACCCGGGCGACCAAAACTTCAAAAAGTTGATATAGTCGCCCTCAAACGAAACGACCTGAATGCATTTCATCGAGAACCCTCACATGGCATGCCCGACCGAACGAAAGAACAATGAAGAAAATGGAAAATTGGCTGCACGAACGTGCATAAGACACCCAGGCGGTCATAAGTTAGTAAATTGTATACAACCACCCTAAAATGAAATGACCCGACCCGAATGCGTTTCATCTAGTACCCTCACATGGAACGACACGACCTATCAGACCAAACGAAGGCATAAGGGATAAAATGGCATATGGGCCACACGAACATGCACAAGGCAATCGGGCGTTCACAACTTAGAAAATTTGATGCAGCCACCCTTAAACAAAATGACTGGACCTGAATGCATTTCATCTGGCACCCTCACAATGTCATCCTCGACAGAACGAAGGCACAAGGGAGCAAACAATAAATCTGTCGCACAAACTTGTACAAGGCACCCAGGTGATCACAACTTAGCAAATTTGATACAACCACCCTCAAATGAAACGACCCGGCCTGAATTCATTTCATCGAGCACCCTCACACGGTGCGACATGACGTGCCTAACTGAACAAAGGCACAAGGGAGAAAATGGAAAAAGAGTTGCATGAATGTGCACAAGGTACTTGGGCGATCACACCTTACAAAATTTGAAACAGTCGCCCTCAAATGAAATGACCTAACCCAAACGCGTTTCATTGGGTGCCCTCACACAGCGCGATAGGGTGTGCCCGACGAAACGAAGGCACATGGGAGAAAATGGAAAAAGAGCCACACGAAGGTGAACAAGGCAACCGGGTGGTCACAACTTATAAAATTTGATACATGGATGCACGGCCGCCCTCAAACCAAATGACGCAAAATAAACATGTGTCATTGGAATCCCTCACATGACGCGATAAGGCGTGCCAGACCAAATGAAGGCACAAGGGAGAAAACGGAAAAAACGTCGTACCAACTTGCACAAGATACCTGGTCGGTCACAACTTAGAAAATCTGATACGACCGCACTCAAACAAAACAACCTGACGCGAATGTGTTTCATCTGACGCTCTCACACCACACAACATGACCCACCTGACCGAACGAAGGCACATGGGAGAAAATGGAAAACATTCTGCATGAACATGCACAAGGAACCCAGGCAGTCATAACTTAGTAAAATTTATATGGCTGCCCTCAAACCAAATGACCCGAGCCAAACACGTTTCATCAGGTGCCCTCACACGGAGGGATAGGATGCACCCATATGAATAAAGGCACAAGGGATTAAATGGAAAACAAGCCGCATGAAAGAGCACAAGGCATCTGGGTAGTCACAACTTAGAAAATTTGGTACGACCACCCTCAAGCGAAACAACCTAACCCGAACGCGTTTCATCGAGCATCCTCACACGGAGCGACACGGTCTGTCTGACCGAATGAAGACACAAGGGAAAAAACAGAAAATGGGCCACATGAATGAGCACAAGGCACCCGGGCAGTCATAACTTTGGAAATTTGATACAGTCACTCTAAATAAAAATGACCCAACACAAACGCGTTTCATTGGGGGCCCTCACATTACGCGACACGACGCCTCCAACCGAATGAAGGCACAGGGGAGCAAACAAAAAACGGGTTGCATGAACATGCACAAGGCACCTGGGCAGTCACAAGCTAGAAAATTTTATACAGTCGCCCTCAAATGAAATGACCCGACCTAAAAAAATTTCATTGAGTGCCCTGGCCTAGCGCGAGATGGCGCACCCGACCAAACGAAGGCACAAGGGAGAAAATGACAAATGGGCCACTCGAACATGTATAAGGAACCTGGGAAGTCACAACTTAGCAAATTTGATATGGCCTCCCTCAAATGACATGATCCGACCTGAACGGGTTTCATTGGGCAGCCTGGCACGGTGCGACACAGGCCGCCTGATTGAACGAAGGCAAAAGTGAGCAAACAAAAAACGGGCCATAGGAATGTGCACAAGGCACTCAGGTGGTAACAACTTAGAAAATTTGATATGGCCTCCCTCAAACAAAATGACCTGACTTGAACATGTTTCATCGGGCACTCTCACACAACGTGACACAGTGTGCCTGACTGAACAAAGGCACAAGGGAGAAAATAGTTAACGTTCCACAAGAACATGCACAAGGCACCCGGGTGGTCACAACTTACCAAATTTGATACGTCCTCACTCAAACAAAAAGACCTAACCCCAACGCATTTCATTGGGAACCCTGACACGACACGACAAGGTACGCCCGACCAAATGAATGCATAAAGGAGAAAATGGAAAACATGTCACACAAACATGCACAAGGCACCGAGGCAGTCACAACTTAAAAAATTTGATATTGCTGCCCTTAAAAAAAATGACGCAACCCTATAGATTTTATTGGGCGCCCTCACAACAGCGTGACATGACACGCCCGACCGAATGAATGAACAAGGGAGAAAATAGTAAATGGGCCTCATGAACATGCACATGGCACTCAGGCAGTCACAACTTAGAAAATTTGATACAACCACCCTCAAACAAAATGCCCTGACCCGAACGTGTTTCATCAGGCGCCCTCACACGGTGTGACACGACGCGACTGACTGAACGAAGGCACAAGGGAGAAAATGAAAAACAGGCTACACGAATTGGCATAAGGAACTTGGGTAGTCAACTTATAAAATTTGATATGGCCACCTCCAAACCAAATGACTCAAGCTGAATGCGTTTCATCGGGCTCCCTCATATGGCGCGACAGGGTGCACCCGACGAAATGAAGGCACAAGGTATCAAATGGAAAATGGGCCACACAAATGTGCACAAGGCATCTGGGAGGTCACAAATTAGCAAATTTGATACAACCACCCTCAAACGAAACGACCTGACCCAAATGTGTTTCATCGGGCGCCCTTACATGACGCGACACGGTGTGCTCGACCAAATGAAGGTGCAAGGGAGAAAATGGAAAATGGGTCACGCAAACATGCACAAGGCACCTAGGTGGTCCCAAATTCGCAAATTCGATACGGCACCCTGAAACAAAATGACCCAACCTAAATGTGTTTCATCGGGTGCCCTAACATAGCGTGACATGGTGTGCCCAACTGAACGAAGTCATAAGGGTAAAAACACCAAACAAGCCACACAAATGTGAAAAACACACCCAAGCGGTCATAAATTAGAAAATTTGATATGGCTGCCCTCAAATGAAATGACCCGACCCGAATGCATTTCATTGAGCACCCTCACACGCTGCAAAACAATGCGCCTGACTGAATGAAGGCACAAGGGATAAAATGGGAAAATTTCTGCACAAACGAGCATAAGGCACCCGATCAATCACAAGTTAGTAAATTTGATACAATGGTCCTCAAACAAAATGGTCCAACCCAAATGCGTCTCATTGGGTTCCCTCACACCGGCGTGAAATGACGCGCCCAACCGAATGAAGGCACAAGGGAGAAAACAGAAAATGAGCTGCATGAACTTGCAAAAGGCACCTAGGTGGTCACAACTTAGCAAATTTTATAGCACCTCCCTCAAATGAAACGACCCAACTCGAACGCATTTCATAGGATGTCGTCACACGTGGTGACACAGTGCGCTCGACTAAATGAAGGCACAAGGGAGACAACGACAAACACACAAGGCATCTGAGCGATCACAACTTAGAAAATTTGATACGACCTTCCTGAAATGAAATGAACCAACCAAAATGTGTTTCATCAGGCACCCTCACACAGTGTGACACTGCATGCCCAACCAAATGAAGGCACTATGGAGAAAATGGAAAATGGGTTGCAAAAACATGCATAAGGCAGCCAGGAAGTCACAACTTAACAAATTTGATATTGTTAGCCATCAATAAAATTTTGTCATAACTGATGATGGCTATAACAAATCTATTTAGTCTTCAAGAAACAAATTTTATGCGAAATATGTGACTTCTTGAAGCCTCTCTATTCTCTTTATCCTCAAATAAATCCATTCCATTTTATAGCCTTCACTTAAAAATCTTCAAAGCAAATCCCTGTTGTTACAAAAAGACTGTTTTTCAGACCCATTTTTCATCATTTTTCCTTTGAAAAATCCCTCTAAAAAACGCTTTCATTTCATCCATTTTTCCTCATTTCACCATTTAATTCCTAAAAATCCCCTTTTTAAACCATGGAATCCCCTTTATTCGGTTTAAAAACACCCTTTTCACACTATCGAAACCTCAAAAAGGCTTCAAAACCCTTCTTTCGGCGTATTCCGCTCCATTTTGAAAATAAGGCTCTAAGCACTTTTTGCTTAAGCCCTCAGCCTCTTTTTTACCATAGGACCGACGCACGAGACCGTTGGCTAAAGGTCTTAAGCCCCCATCGCCATCGCACTTCGGAATTTTCAAATTCTTCATTACCTTTCCTTTTGATACACTTTCCCTCTTTGAATATGAGCCTTCGATCTCACTTTCGATCCGACAGTCCTCGCTCCATCGGCAGTCCCTGTTTCCTTTGTCTCAGACCCTTTACCCCTCTGATGGCCGATCTTCTGATTAGATCTGAGCCGTCCATTCCAAAAATATCTAACAGCTATCGACGCATCGCAAGTCCCTGCCGATGATCTGCCCCTCTGATGGACCCCCCCCCTCGGTCGATAAAATCTCGACCGTCGATCTCCCATAGATCAGACAGTTTGTGCTCCATCACATCAGTGCATCGCAAAATCCACATTTATTTGTTCTGGACTCTCTTCTCCTTTGATCGTTGATCTGCCGAAATCAATCCTGACTATCCATCTTCGTGATCTGACGACCCACATTGCTCCTGCGTTTCAACTCTACCCTTCCCATTCTCCTTCATTTCCCAATCTTAACCATTGATCCTATTTTAGATCGATGACCTTCACTTCATCAGAACATTTCCATTTCCCCTGACCCCTAATCTATCTCTGCTTCTCTGATTTGACCCCAACCGTTGATCTTGTTGATCCGACGGCTCCTATTGAACCTCACATTTTACCTCCACTAGACGAATTTTCACCCTGTGCAAAGGAATTTTCCTTGTGCGTCAATTCTTCTTATGTCACCGCTGGGCCCCACCTCTCTTCCTCCCATGTATTTCCTTTTCCTTCGTGTTTGTTTTTAACTATCGATCTATTTCCCCTAGATCAAACAAACGCCATTTCACTTCACGTTCATTCCAAAAAACCATTTGATCATGCTATTTCCATGCGAAATAAGTGGTTTTTTTCAGGGATATGTGTCAACCAGATAATCGTATTGTGTCCATTTCAACCAAACCACTTACCACTCTTATCCTTCATGAATACCACCTCTGGTATTCCCAAAACTGTTTTCCCAATTTCGAGCCCTAATTCAATTTTTTCCCCTAATTCGTCATGGTTTCGACCATGGAATCTCCTTCCACATGCTCCCTTGCCTCTGTATTTCTCTTTCACCCTCTGTCGAGCCCTCTGAAGCAGTTATAGCCCCATTCGCAGGTTTTTATAATATTTTGATGGTTTGTTGCAGGTTTAATGGCGTATAAGCTATAAAAGCTGTCCTATGGTCCAGTAAAGGGATATGGCCGAGGGTGATGATCCTCAAAGCCTAATAAAATTTATAAAAGGGACAAAAGGTGTTTAATTTCAAGGTTTAATTAGTGTTTCATGAACATCGATTACACAACAAAACCCTCTAGCACAAGCCACCTGTACATCGAAACGAACAAAGCAGTGAATATCATAAGGAATAAAGAGAAAGGATTAAAGCAAGTGCTTGAAGATTAAAAGGCTTAATCCACAGTTTAAAGGGATAAACATAGTGAATAAAGCAGAAAGATAATCAAAGAGGCCTTAAAGCTATATCAATGGCAGAACAGGTCATCAAAAGACTGCCTTGAATTACTAGATCATCAAGTCTATTTAATCCCTAGAAAGCCAGAAATGCCACCTACAGGCCTATTTACTCAAAAACCTACAAATTTAATGCACAGTCAGAGATATTTTTCCAAAGACAGCTCATAAGTACTTTGCAGCCTACCAAAAGCCTCAAAAGTCAAGAAAAGTGACTGAACTTGATGAAAATTAATGAGAAAATCAATTAACAAAGATAAAACATTAGATATCTTCTCCATTAGTCCTCCCAAAGGTTTAGAAGCATTTACTCTGTATTAATTGAATAGTTAGACCTTACTTTCACTCCACCTCCTCAATTTTTCTATAAATATCATAAGAGGAGCACATTGTAAATGTTGGTTGAATACTTGTTGAATGTAAATAGTTGTTAAGGCTGCTAAAACTCTGTTAGTAGTTGAAGAAATATAGGATGACAAGAGAAGTTTGAAGCTATAAAGACCTACTAGACTTGAAGATAGTAACTGGTTTGAACATCAAATATATAAGTTGATTTATGGGATCCCAGTCTATGTCAATGGTGACGTTTTTCTTACTGTAATTCTTATTTTTCTTATGTTTTCATACTTTCCACTGTTTCTGATAAAGAACAACAAATATAGATTAGGATTTATTGTAAAGTACCCTAAATCTCACTGATAAGATTTATCTTTATGTTTTCTTCTAATTTTGCTTTGGGGATAATTCAATAGAGTATAACCGGTGAAGTGTTGGTGAGCGCATGTTTCCTGAGTACAACTTGAGATATTATCTTTTAAAGTTCTTGATAAGTCTACTAGGTTGAACTAAAGAAGTCTATGGTTAGCCCTATCCTCTAGTTTATCTCCAATAGTTGCTTTTGAAAATATCCCTTAAGAGTATGCTGAAAATAGGCTAGGTTCAAATTCCTTACCTGATCTTAGGCTACCTTTTATGTTCATCTTAAATATTTTCCTTTGAGAATATGCTGAAAGTACGATAGGTTAAAATTCCTTACTTGATCTTAGGCTATTCCTTTTTTTTTCTTAAATTTTTTCCCTTGAGAGTTTGTTAAATGCAGGATAGGTTCAAATTCCTTCCCTGATCTTAGGCTACCCTTTGTTTTCTCATATGTTTGCTTCTTTCACCACACTTCTTAATGTTCCATACCACAAAATAAACTTAAAGAGATCCTTTGATATAGATGACTTGCCCAATGGACCACTCTTGAAACTTGTTGTGCAATTAAATTCTTTTGTGACTCCATAGCCCAATGGATTGATACTGTCTCTTACCTATCCTATCAGCTGAATCATTCTTTCAACCTGCTCACACCTTTACCTTTCAAAATAATTCCTTCATTTTTATGATATCCTACCCAACAAAAAACAAACAAAACCCTTGTGATTCATAACTATCCTAATATCATATCATAAGCCTTAAATATATATCCTTTGAAAAAACTTATATATAAAGATCCCTCTCTGAGTCCAGAAGGGATAGATCCTAGGATTCCAAAGTGGTTCTGATGTAGGCCCTGTAGCATTTGTTCTCGCCAATATTGCAAACTACAGGGACCCTAACATAGTGGCAACCATACTGGGGAGATATTCAGTAATAGATAACTTCAAAACTCAACGAACCCCTATTCCTAAATGAGACAAGTGTCACCAAGACTGGTTATTATTGATTGTTTATGGTGAACAACAACCAAACCTTGAAAACAAGTAAAAATCCTTCACTTGGTAACTCCACAACTCCCAAAAGACCAAATGAATCCACTGGTAGAAGACCCTGAACTGGTTAATAGACACAGTGACCTCTTTTCTGATTTACAAACATGATTCCAAGGATACAACAAAAATATGCCCCAATGAGTAGAGATCATATCGCTGGGTTCCCACATAAGATGCCCCAGGTATGTTGGGATGATAACCTTCCTGTTTTTCAAGGTGAAAATTTTGATGACCCATTGTTACATCTCATCAAATTTCATATACATGTTTGTAAGATAAAGACTCAATGGCATGAAGACTGCCTTATAAAAATTTTCATGTTAACATTAGAAGGAAAGGCAAGGGATTGGTATGAATGGTTAGAGTCTAAGAGCTTGTTTTATTTAAAAGACATGCACCAAGTATTTTATGAATAATATAAAGAAAACCCTTCATAATTATCATGGACTACAAACTATTCTAATCAATCTCAAAACATCATACAATACCTGTTAGATATTGATGAGGATTTATTTAATATGAATCCTAAGGATCTCTTAGCAGCCATTCATGAATTTCATACCCAAGACAACTATCACAAGAACCTATATGAATCATTTGAGGAAGAGATCAATCAAGAAATAAAAGAAATTCCTCAAGATATCCCTGCCAGCACAAATAATGATTCATCATCCCTATTATCTGAGGCTCAAGAAGACATCCAACCTCAAATTCAGTCTTCAAAAGAGATAGAGAATTGTTGTACTTCTGCTCAAAGAAACATAGAAACATCTTCCCCTTTGACAGAAGAAGAAATTGATCAAATTATAAATAAATAACCAACCTCTGAAATTTTTTACAAAACAAACACTCATGCCCATTCACCTAATGAAATTTGCTGTAAAAATTTAGAAAGTTCCCTTGTAGACCAGCTTAAAGAAAAACAAACTGGTAACCCAATACGATTGATTGGTGAGATTTTTTATACTAATGATTGTCAAATTTGTTATTAGTCTTATGATGATTATGAGCTTCAAAAAAAAACTAATCATGCAGGGAAACCATCAGTTTATTGGTGCCATGAACTTCACTATCCTCAGCTTGAAAGCATCAATCAACCAATCCAATCCATCAAAAATAGCTTTCACATGATTGGTAATCAGCAGTCTTTCCACTCAAAAGTTGAGGAGGAAAACAATGAAGAATTTTTGGAGCATGATGAATATAAAGAACCTTCTCCTGAAAGGGTTGAGGTAGGGACCCCTGCTCAAGAATATAATGACCTCTTCACAGAGTTCAGTCCACTAAATCAGAACATACCGAGACTACAAGAGGATAACACTGCCAAATATGATGAGTCCTCCAATTCAGATCACAATTCAGATGAGGAAGATGTTATTTCTCAAAAGAATATTTTTCTTGATCCAGTGGAAGAAAAAATAATCCTGGTGGAAACTTACCTATCAAATATACCCAACCAGTTATTATTTCAAGACCCCTTTTCTCATTTTTTGAAGACATTTGAGGAAGGGATAGAGATTGTTAGGAGCAATGTATCACCAAATGCAACAAAAATTTTTAGCACTGCTGCTAAAGAACAAGTGAGATGGGAGTGGCCCTATCTATCCAGCATGCTCAAAGGGATGAGAAAATACCAGTCATGGAACCTTCTGATTGACTGGATGTATTGGAAAAGAGAGTTTGTCAGCTAAACATGTAAATATTTCAGAGTTAGATTAGGGTAGGTAGGAATGTCAATAAATCTTAGCCTGTGAGCATTTAGTTAGTTTTTTTTTTTACTTTGAAAGAAAAAGAAAAAAATACAAAAAAAGAGAAAAAGAGAAAAGAGGGCAGATTAAAAGAAGAAAGGTATAGCCCCATGCCAAAAAGGAAAAGAAAAATCTCAAAGTGTGCAAGCTTAAATGCCACTACTTGAGAGAGCTCTACTATTTAGTCATACAGCCTAATCATGACTAGATAGATTTCAATTTATTTCTGATATGTTAGTGAATCAGATTAGCCAAACAATTTAATATTGGCTTATCAGTAGACCAGATTAGGATAGAAAAACAGAGGTTCAAACAAGCTTAAACCTCAACTTGTAGGTGTGATTAAGAATGACTCTAACCAGATCAAAACCTGAGCCAAAAAGAAGGAAAATAATTGGTTCTAATATGCTCAAAATCTGAACCAAAGAATCAAGAGAAAAAGGATGACTCACAACAGATCAAAATCTGAGTCATGAGAAAGAAAGAAGGATGTTTTTAATTTTCAAATCTTAAGCCTTCACAATTTTGTTTTTAATTTCTGTAAATTTTAGTCTATGTGCAGCTTGTTTTTATGCAATAGTCTCAATAGAAAATCAAACAGCTTAATCCTGGTTTGGTTGTGTTTTAAATTTCTGTTTTAGAATATAGAGAATAAGATCTGTCAGACAGTTTAGTCCTGGCAGATAGTAGCTTAGGTAGATAATTTATGAGTTCAACTCTTTAATCTAGACTCATGGAAGAGATAAGGGTAGATTTAGATTAGTTTCCTGCTTTCAATAAAATAATAAAATGTTGATTTCAAAAGGTTTGCAATTCCAATTGCACCTTATGAAGAAATTTTCTTAGGAAGTAGGCTGTGTAGGTAGAATTTTTGGGATAAAATCATTTTGCTGATACAAAGTAATGATCATATTTTTAAGCAACATGATCAAGGAAGAAAGGGTTGTCAATGTATAAGGCACAGGTATACATTCCAGAGATAAAATTCTGAAGTTCTTAACACCTCCAAGGACTTGCCATCCCCAAGTGGAGTCATTGTTAGCCATCAATAAAAAAATTTCATAACTGATGATGGCTAAAAAAAATCTATTTAGTCTTCAAGAAACAAATTTCATGAGAAATATGTGACTTCTTTAAGCCTCTTTGTGTTCTTTATCCTCAATGAAACCCATTACATTTGATAGTATTCACTTAAAAATCTTCAAAGAAAAGCCTTGCTATTACAAAAGGATTGTTTTTCAGACCCATTTTTCATCATTTTTCCTTTGAAAAATCCCTCTAAAAATCCCCTTCATTTCATTTATTTTTCCTCATTTCACCCTTTAATTCCTCAAAATTCCCTTTTTAAACCTTGAAATCCCCTTTATTCAGTTTAAAAACACCCTTTTCACCCTACCAAAAACTCAAAAAGGCTTAAAAAACCCTTCTTTAGGCTTCTTCCGCTCCATTTTGAAAATAAGGCCTTAAGCGCTTTTTTCCTAAGCCCTTAGCCCCTTTTTTACCATAGGACCAAGGCCCGAGACCGTCAGCTAAAGGTCTTAAGCCCCCATCACCATTGCACTTCCGAATTTTCAAATTCTTCGTTACCTTTCCTTTTTCTACGCCGATTTGCGAAGGGCCAATACGCTTTCCCGCTTTAAATCTGAGCCGTTGATCTCACTTTTGATCTAACGGTCCTCACTCCATTGGTGGTCCCTGTTTCATTTGTCCTAAAACCTTTACCCCGCCGATTTATGATCCATCGATTGGAACTGAGCTGTCCATTCCATAATGATATAACGGCTATCGGCGCATCGCAAGTCCCTGCCGATGACGTCCCCCTCCGATGGACCCCCCCCCCTTGGCCTATAAAATATCGATCTTCAATCTCCCTTAGATCAGATGGTCCACACTCCATCGCATCAGCGCATCAAAAAATCCACATTTCTTTGTTCTGAACCCTCTTCTCCTCTGATCGCTAATCAGCCGAAATCAATCCTGACCGTCCATCTCCCTGATCTCATGACCCACATTTCTCCTATGTTCCAACTCCGCCCTTCCCATTCTCCATCATCGCCCAATCTTAACCATTGATCCTGTTTTAGATTGACGTCCTTCGCTTCATCGCAATGTCGCCATTTCCCCTGACCCCTCATTTATCTTTGCTTATCCAATTTGACCCCAACCATTGATCTTGCTGATCTAAAGGCTCCTATTGATCCTCGCATTTTACCTCCACTAGATCAATTTTTTACCCTATGCAAAGAAATTTTCACTGTGTGCCAATTATTATTATGTCACCGCTGGGCCCCACCTCTCTTCCTCCCTTGTATTTCTTTTTCCTTCACGTTTTTTTTGAACCGTCGATTTATTGCCCCTGGATCGAACGACCACCGTTCATTCCAAAAAACCATTTGATCGTGTTATCTCCATGTGAAATAGGTGGTTTTTTCCAGGGATACATGTCAACCAGAGAACCATATTGCATCCATTTCAACCAAACCACTTACCACTCTTATCCCATGCGAATACCATCTCTGGTATTCCCAAAACCGCTTCCCCAATTTTGAGCCCTAATTCGATCTTTTCGTTTGATTCTTCATGGTTTCGACCATGGAATCTCCTTTCGCATGCTCTCTTGCCTCTGAACTACTCTTTCACCCTTCGTCGAGCCCTCTAAAGCAGTTATAGGTCTGTTCGCAGGATTTTATAATATTTTGATGGTTTGTTGCAAGTTTAATGGTGGATAAGCTATAAAAGCTGTCCCACAGCCCAGTAAAGGGATATGGCCGAGGGTGATGATCCTCAAAGCCTAATAAAATGCAGAAAAGGGAAAAAAAGTGTTGAATTTCAAAGTTTAATAAGTGTTTCATGAACATCGATTACACAGCAAAACCCTCCAGTGCAAGAGACCTGTACATCAAAATTAACAAAGCAGTGAAGATCAGAAGGAATAAAGATAAAGGATTAAAGAAAGAGCCCGAAGATTAAAATTATTAATCCATAGTTTAAAGGGATAAACACAGTGAATAAAGGAGAAAGATAATCAAAGAGGCCTTAAAGCTATATCAAAGGCCAAATTAGTGTTTAAAGCAACAAATCAGGACAGATCAGCAAAAGACCACCTTGAATTTCCAGATCATCAAGGCTATTTAATCCTCAGAAAGCCAGAAATGCCACCTACAGGCCTATTTAATCAAAAACCTACAAAGTTAATGCACATTCAAAGATATTTTGCCAAAGAAAGCTCAGAAGTAATTTCCAACCTACCAAAAGCCTCAATAGTCAACAAAAGTGACTCAAGTTGATGAAAATTAATGAGAAAATCAATTAACAGAGTTAAAACATTAGATATCTTCTCCATTAGGCCTCCAGAAGGTCGAGAAGCATTTTATCTGTATTAATTGAATAGTTAGACCTTCCTTTCACTCCACCTCCTCAATTTTTCTATAAATATCATAAGAGGAGCCCATTGTAAATGTTGGTTGAGTACTTGTTGAACGTAAATAGTTGCTGAGGCTACTAAAGCTCTGTTAGTACTTGAAGAAGGATAGGCTGAGATGAGAAGTTTGAAGCTGTAAAGACCTACTGGACTTGAAGATTGTAACTGGTTTGAACATCAAATATAGAATTTGATTTATGGGATCCTGGTCTATGTCAATGGTGATATTTTTCTTACTGTGATTCTTGTTTTTCTTATGTTTTCATACTGTCCACTTTCTCTGATAAATAACAGTAAATATAGATTAGGATTTATTGTAAAGTACCCTAAATCTCACTGATAAGCTTTATCTTTATGTTTTCTTCTAATTGTGCTTTGAGGATATTTCAATAGGGTATATAACCAGTGAATTGTTGGTGAGCCCATGTTTCCTGAGTACAACTTGAGATATTATCTTTGAAAGTTCTTCAAAATTCTGCTAAGTAAATTTGAATTATATAAGTCTATGGTTAGCCCTGTCCTCTAGTGTATCTCCAATAGTTTCTTTTGAAAACATTCTTAGAGAGTATGCTGAAAGTAGGCTAGGTTCAAAGTCCTTACTTGATCTTAGGCTACTTTTTATGTTCATCTTAAATTTTTTCCTTTGAGAGTATGCTGAAAGTAGGATAGCTTAGAAGTCCTTACTTGATCTTAGGCTATTCTTTCGTTTTTCTAAAAAAAATTCCCTTGAGAGTATGTTAAAAGTAGTATAGCTTCAAAGTCCTTCCCTAATCCTAGGCTACCCTTTGTTTTCTCATATGTTTGCTTCTTTCACCACACTTCTTAATTTTCCATACCACAAAATCAACTTAAAGAGATCCTTTGATATAGACGACTTTCCCCATGGACCACTCTTGAAACTTGTTGTGCAATTAAATCCTTTTGTGACTCCATAGCCCAATGGATTGATACTGTCTCTTACCTATCCTATCAGCTGAACCATTCTTTCAACCTTCTCACACCTTTACCCTATACTTCCTTCATTTTGATGGTATCCTACCCAACCAAAAAAAAACAAAACCCTTGTGCTTCATAACTAGACTAATATCATATCATAAGCCTTAAATATATATCCTTTGAAAACACTTACATAGAGATATCGCTCTCTGAATCCAGGAGGGATAGATCCTAGGATTCCAAAGTGGTTCTAATGTAGGCCCTGTAGTGTTTGTTCTTGCCAATATTGTAAACTATGCGGACATGTTGGGGTTCCCATGTTTTGGCCAGATTGGCAAGACTAAAAGATGAGACAACATCATAACCACTTCAGATCTAAAGCGTTGGATCTTAAAGATGATAGTGTGGAATGAAATGGTAAGAGAGAAGGTGAAAGCAAGGAAACCTCCAAGGTGACCTTCAGAAATCAGATCCAGGGACAGGACATGCCATTGGACAACCTGTGATCTAAAACCTAAAGGCTAACTCTTCATAGAAGGAAACATTAAATATTTGGACACAAAGATGAAAACCTGAGATCAGAGAGAGACTTTGAACTCTCAATGCTTCGGTCTCCAGCTTAAGGGATCTTAGGAAGGTTCAATTAATTGAAAAGGATCCTAGTGAGACAGAGACATAGTTCTAAACTCCCAGTATCCCAATTCATTCAATTAAAACCTGCCAAGAACATCTAAGAACAGATTCATTAATTCATACATCAGCTAGCAGCATATGGAACCACTACACTGGTTAAATTAGCTTGAAATCAATCCTCAGATAACACATACGGCAGAAAACATTGAAGGTAGGGAGAACAGAAACATAGGGTACCTAACAAGGGTAAGTCCTATGCCAAATTTCTGATGCGTGCTAGAAGAAATGAAATGTAATGAACTAAAAGGAAAAGCATAGACCAAGACAGAAAACATCACCGCTGCTTTAAATCAGGATCCAAAGAAATGTTCTTGTCATATTAAAGAGAAACACCAGTTAGGTACAACATTACCAATAGCTTGATATTTAGTCTGAAAACATCTTCCTCAGCGTATCTTACAACTTTACACACAGAACATGTCTCAAGAGAAGCAGCTTAAAATTCACAGATAGCTGATCAACAACCTTTACAATGAGTTTCTTCATGAATTTTATAGCTGAAAAGAGGCTACGGGGGTCGATGGAAAAATAAATGTAGCATTAAAACTCAGAAGAGGAAGAGGGACAAGGCCCCATTCTATTTTAAATTTTGGGCATTTATCTCCAGTACTCTTTGGATGAAAGAGTGGTCTTTGTCAGGGTGCAATTTACTCAGTGTATGTCCTTGATGTAGTTGTTGTAGCGCCTCTGCAAAAATCTGGTGAACTGAACCAAACATATTAATGATTTCAGGTCTGCCATACTATATAAATAATGCACTAGAAACGTAGGACTGTTGTCAGCGGGGAGAAATTCATTTGAACACAATGTAGACTGAAATGATAATGAGTACCGTGTCCTTTCTCAGGAGGAGACATTCTGTTGATATAAACACCCTGATGATATAGTTTTCTGTGCGTTGAACTTTCTGTGTGATCCATGATGTTTTCGATCTGGTGCCTTGTCCTTCAATTGCTTCAGAAATCTTTGATTACCAGTCTTAAATTTCTAATATTTTACTGATACTCTTTTACTGCTCCATTCCTGTCTCTGTCGGTGAATTCTGCATTTTAATGACTCTGGAAGGTTTCACAGAGTTTAACCCTGTTTCTTTAATAAAGGTCCTGTCATAAACCCTTCCAAGGCTTTTCTCCATAATTTTTGGTCTCTGCACATGGTCTTCCTTGTGTTCTCTGTCGCTGTAATAGAGACTGTGAATCATGGTGGTTTTCCGTCTGCCTGTAACCCTGCAAAACACGAAAATGCATTAAGAAAATTATGCATGGGAAGGGTGGATGCGGCGGGGAAAATGAGGATGGCCGTGCAGACTGGTGATATGGCGGAACAGTGTAGGGTGATGGCGGAAAATGCAGCATAACAGTGGAAGATGGTCATGGTGAAAGTTGGCAGAATGCGAAAATTTTACACTTGGGCCTTTGAATGAAATATATAGGGGAGATGATGAAAATGCGAGGACAACACGTGGAATGGTGACGTGGCGGGACTTGGGTCTATTTGCCTTGGGCTAATTACCATGCCTCCTCACGGTGTGATCGCCATTGGATCGACAGCTCTAGATCGGACGACATATGTGCATATCGTGTCAAGTCAAACGCCGAACTTTAACACGCGATAGGGGGCGGTTTTCAAATAGTGTTCGCTGCCATGTGTCCTGTGGTGAGTGGAATTTCTCCGAAAAAAAACATATCACCTGCCCTCCGAAAGGTGGTGCGATGGAAATCGGTGGGTTTAAACAGTGATTTGGCGTGGGGACCACCGGGGAAATTCAACTTCTGACAGTTGATTTGCGGGTTGAATGGATGGTGGATATGTGATCGGAGAAGTCAACGGGTTAGGCCATGTGCACGACGCTAATCTATGAAGACCATCCGATCTATACAGATCGACGGTTAATACTGCGCCCGATATCCATCTGTGATAAGTGCCCTCCAGGCTAGCGCTTGGTTCTAGCGCGCAGGGCACGTGGAGAAAAAGTTGAGGGGGCTAGGGCCGAAAGGTGCAAAGCCCACATATATGGAGAATATGGTTTTTGGCCCATTTTTAATGCAATTTAAGGACAAAGAGGGGTAACGATGGGGGAAAGGGGGCTAAATAGCCAAACAAAGGGTGTTTTTGAGGGCTTAAACAGGGTTTTGAGAGGGTTTAGAGGGTTAATAACGGAAATTCGAAAGGGGAAAAAGAGGGTGAAAAGTGGGTTTTAGTGGGAATGAAATAGGATGGAAAGGTAGCCTTTGGGAATTATTCATAAACATAGAGGCTTTATAATGGGAATCGGTAGAGGGGACTTTATCAAAGGACACAAGGCACAAGGAGGCTTCAAGGATGATGTGTTTTCAAAGGAAATGCATTCCTTGAATGCTCAAAAACATTTAGCCCCCTGTTTTCTTGTCAAAAAATTCATAGCGGGCTAACAGTGGCTCCACATGGGGATGGCTTCTTCTTGAAGGAGTCAAGAATTCAGGAAATGATATTTGGTGTAGGCCAGATGCCTGCTGCTTGAGCCATCTTTCTTTTTTTATTTTCAGCTGCCAAAAATTGTGAAGACATCAAATTAGCAGAGTAGTTCTCCTAGAAAATCTACCTATCTATCCTACAATCCTAGCATTTTTCTTCCACGGTGCTTTTGGACTAGCAGACCCTTTACATCATTATTTTTTATAAACAAGGAAATAAACCTATTCTATTTCTACCCTTATCACTCCATGAGACCACATTAAACTGTTGGCCTCACATGCTTCTCTGCCTAATCTAATATCTACCGGGATTGGACTGTCCAGCAAATTTCTTCTCTACATTCTACAACAAAAATTCAAAAACAACCAAACTAGGATTAGAAAGTCTAGTTTGCTGTGAATCCAAGGCATAAACATAGTTGCACATGAACAGAAACTTGCAGAAAACTAAAACAAAATCTTGAAGGCTTGAAAACTTAAAACTTTGAGGCATCCTTCTTTTCAATGTGACTCAGGTTTTGAGCTTGCTAGAGTCACTTCCTCTTCTTCATTTTATCTCTAGTTTTGGGCATGTTAGAGCTGATCCTTTTTCTTAATTTTCTACTTCAGATTTTGACCAGGTTAGAACCAGTTATTTTTACTTCTTTTGGCTTAGATTTTGATCATATTAGAGCCAATCCTTTGCATTTATGAGGTTCATGTTTTGAGCATGTCTGAACCTCTTATTTCTCTCTGTTTTTTGGAACATTTTCTCCTTTTTCTTGAAAAAAACACATCCATGATATTTAAAATGGAAATGGAAACTGGAAATTGGAAATGAGCATAAGCAGTGTTTGAGCATCCTACCATTGACAAGACCCCCAAACAGCTTTTTACCATCTAGTTCTTGTAGAAAAAAGGCATTTGGACCCACGGTGGCCTAGATGATGTATGGACCTTGCCACGAACTGTCAAACTTGCTATGCTTTCCTTTGTCCTCCCTCCTTGAGTCCCACTTCAAAACTTTATCTCCAATTTTGAAGTCAGAAGCTTTATTTATTATGTCAAACAATTTCTTTGTATTTTCCTGAACTTTCATAGCTCTGTTATAGACCTCTTCCCTTGTTTGCTGGAGATGAATTGTTTGGTTTATACTTCTTACCATGTTGTCTTCTTCTTCTTGAATTTCTTGGATGAGTTTAATAACTGGTACTCCAAGGCTGGTAGGAAACACTGTGTCTATTCCATAGACAAGCTGGTACAGTGACATGCCAATAGATTTCTTTGTTGTAAGCCTGTCGGCCCACAAAGCATGCACTAAATTGTTGTGCCATGATTTTTTTTTATCTTCCAGCAGCTTTTTGATAATGGTCACCAAGCTCTTGTTTGATGATTCATATAACCCATTACCTTGTGGGTAATAAGCAGTTGAATGACCGAGTGCTATTTGATACCTGTGACCAAAATCAACCATTTTCTCGGATCCAAAAGCAGCAACATTATTAGTGATTATTTTTCTTGGGTAACCAAACCGAGAGAGGATATGGCCTTGTAGGAACCTAATGATGAATGAATCTCTGGCATTCCTAGTAGGTGTGGCCTCTATCCACTAAGTGAAGTAGTCTGTGGCTATTGAGATCCACTTGTGTTGTGCAGAAGAAGCAAGGTGTATTTCTCCTATGAAATCTAGGCCCCATTACATAAAGGGACCCTTAACAGTGATGGGTTGTAAAGGTAGGGGGAGGAGATTTCTTTTTCCTTCAAAAATCTGGCATTTTTGGTAGGAAATTATCATCTTATGGATCTCAGTGAAGAGTGTATGCCAATAATAGCTAGCTTTGAGTATTTTTTTAGCAGTGGCTTTCCAATTCAGGTGGCCTCCACACTCTCCTGCATGAAATTCTTGTTTAATCCTCTCTGCTTCAGTTTCAGGAAAACATTTAAGCAATAGGCCATTTGTATTTTTCTAGTATAAGTAGTTATTTAGTATGAAATAGCTTCTGGCTTTTAGTTTGAAGAATATGGCCTTGGTATTTGACAGTTCAGGAGGGGCATTGAGGTTTGTGAGCACATAGAGAATGTCAGAATACCATGGGGAGTTCTGAAAATTCTCCTCAACAGTGGGATTAGGAAATTCTTCTCACTCGTCCAAGGCATCTACCATGTTTATGTCGAGGGCTTGTAAATTTGATTCAGCCATTAGTTGAGCTAAGTCCTGACCCTTGATTAGTTTTGTGGGTTTTATCTCAAGGTCATATTCTAAGATCACAACAATCCATTTGCCCCTCTTCCCATCCGGGTCTTGGGACAAGATGTCTTTAAACACTATATTTGGCACATAGGCTATGGTGTGGGAATGCAGTATGTACACCCTAAATTCTTTCAAGGCCTTAACCAAGGCATAGGCCTATTTTTTCATTATGTTGTATTCCAAGGGTGAATCTCTCAGAGCTTTGCTGAAGAAAGCAATGGGCTATTTCGTTCCCTCTGGATTTTTTTGCAGTAAAACTGCAGCCAATGTATGCTTGGAGGCAAATGAAAATATCAGGAAATCCTTTGAGAAATATGGGTTGATTAGGACAGGAGCCTGGGTGAGCGCAAGTTTAACTGTTTCAAAATACTTCTTAGCCTCAACAGTCCACTTAACTCCTACACCCTTCTTTAACTTGTTAGTCATATTTCTGAGGTGTTCAGCTAGATTGGGAACAAACCTCCTTAAGAAGTTAATTTTCCCAATGAAGGACTGTAGCTCTTTAATGTTTCTCGGGTGTGTGATTTGTAGTATTCCCTCAAATCTTTGTCGATCTATCTTATTCCCCTTCTAATATATAATGTGGCCAAGAAGCTTACCTTCTTGCAGCCCAAATATAATCTTTTTAGGATTCAATGACAGACCGAACCTTCTACATTTTTCAAACACATTCCTCAGATGTTTTAGGTGTTCTTCTTCAGTATAGGAATATACTATTATGTCATCCAGATAGATGACAATGAAGTTCCCTATTTCATCTAAAAAGGCTATGTTCATTGCTCGTTGGAAGGTTGAACCAGCGTTCATCAATAGAAAGGGCATTTTTACACACATAAAAGTGCCCCATGGAGTGGTAAAAGTTGTTTTGAGTTGGTATTCTGGGAGTACTAAAACTTGGTTGTAACCTGAAAAACCATCTAACAGGGAGATCCTTCTTGAGCCTACTACCCTCTAAAGAATGTGTTCCATTTTTGGCAAAGGATATTTTTCTTTGAGTGAGGCTCTGTTAAGATTCCTGAAATCTATGCACAGCCTAATATTACTTGTTTTCTTTCTCACAGCTACAAGGTTTGAGACCCAATCAGAGAACCTCATAGGAACTATTATGCCTACTTCATACATTTTTTTGATCTCCTTTTCAACTGCAGGAAATTGTTTTGGGTTTATCCTGCGAAGTTTCTATCTGAAGGGCTTCTGATTTTCTTTCAGAGGTATTTTGTGCTGCATAATTTTTTTGTCATAGGCCTTTAAGTCCTAATAGTCCCAGGAAAACACATCAATGAATTCCTTGAACAGTTCAATGTATTTATTTTTCATGTTTGCAGGCAGAGACTTAGCCAGTTTAATCATCTTGGGTTTGTTTTCAGTGCCTATGTTGCATTTCTCGACATCAGAGTCTGCGTGTTCAATAGTGGGATTTTTTGCTACATCATCAAAGTCAAAAAGGTATTCTAAAGGTGCCAGACCCCGAGGTATGTTCTTGTATTTGGCCTGCAGCACCTCTACTTCTTTACTATTTGCGTTTCCACATTCTTCATTTGGATTTCCAATCTGTTAGTTTAAAGTGTTTATTTCTATGTTACAGGGTGTTTCTTCCTCGTCTGAGGAATCTTCACTTAGGAAGCTATCATTAGATTTCGAGTCTGAATCAGAAAACTCAAACTCGTTCCTGCCTACCAGGAAATCCTCAATTTTCTTATCTCCTTCAAAAACCTGCCAATATTTTTCGTTGTCTAACACCGCAGGTCTGAATTTGGTCTGAATGATGATTTGTTGGTCAATGGAAGGCTTGTGATATGAACTAGCCATGTAGGCTAATCCATTTGCAATTGCGTTCTGACTCCTAGGGACAAACACTAGTTCATATTCTACAAAGGTTTTCAATAAATCCATAGCGTCATTCTTGTACGCTCTCAACCTAGGGTGCTTCACTGTGTATTCACCATTCACTTGTTTTATAATCAACTCAGAGTCTCCACGCACAACTATCCTATGGGTTCCTGATTTTTTCAACAGATTCAAGCCTAGGATAAGAGCCTCATACTCTGCAATATTTTTTGTACATTTGAAGTGCAGGTTACTTGCATGGCTCTCTACATAGTCACCCTTTGTGTTATGTACCCATACTCCTGCTCCTGCATTTCTCTTGGTGCATGACCCATCGAAATTCATTTCCCATAAAGTTTCACTCTTGGGCTTAACATCGTTTCGTTCTTGGTGTGGTGTATGAGCTTGTGAAGGGTGACTAATCAGTTGCCTGCATTCTATTTCTTGTTCCCTCTGAGTTCTAGTTTCAGTGCACTGTCCAAATTTTTCTACATCGTTCTCCTCTGAGTTTAGAGTAGCCATTATGTTAAAGTCCAAGGGCTCTGTTTCCTTGTTTGTATCTCTATTTTTGAATTCTGGCCCCTCTAAGGATTCATTATTACAAAGGATGAAGGAGTCAAGATCTGTGTGCACAGAGTATAAAGGAGAATTTTTAGGCTTTTCAGGGTTGCTGACTAGGAATTTCATTTGTGCCTCTCTATACAGTCTTCTATGTTGGCTAAAGACAGGGATTGTGGCATATGCCCCATCCATCTACATTGTACCTTGCAGCTTGGTTCCCCATGACCTTGACAATAGCATACCATACTTAGGTGGTACATCTGCCACCACAACATCCATAACCATACATTTTGCAGGGATCTAGGTAAGATTTACACACAGGTGTTTGATTAAGCCCAAGCATTTTACTCTGCTAGAGTCGAATGAATATAAATCCTTATAGGGACGGGTTATCTCTAGGCCTAACCTTTCCATCACTACCTTAGGCATTAGGTTGTGCGAGGCTCCAGAGTCATGCATTGCATTGTGAAGTATTTTTTCATGGATATTGAGACTGATATAAAAAGGTGGCACTACCCCTTCCTGAAACTTTCCTTCTATCTTTGGACCAAACAGAAGGGTTGGTTGATCATCACTCAGATTGACAGTGTCATTGTTTTCATCCAGATTTAAAGCATTCAAAATTTGGCCTTTATATACATCCTGAGTGGCCAACTCAGAGAGTGGGACAGAGATTTTAATTTTAGCAATCTCACTCTCCAAAATGAAGAGAGATTGGCTCTTTGTGACACCCAACTCTGTTTTGTTAGCCACTACCTTAGTGGCCGAATCAGTGGGCTGATTCTCACTATGTACAGTGCTTGTGACATTTTTATCAGGAGCACTAACTGCGGTGTTAGTGCTGATAGTGGGCTGACCTTGTTTGTCATTGTTTTGGTTGTCTTTTTCTTTGTTTTTCCCAGAACTCTCAGTTTATGATTTGTTACTTTTAGCAGTAACTTTAGAAGTTTTCTCATGCCTTTTCTTGATGGAAATGTCAGAATCCTTTGGTTTGGAGGTGTCTAGGCTCTTTTTTCTTCTAAGTTCATACTGTTCCCTGACCTGCATGATGGCATTTTCAAATCCAAGTTTGTAATCCTCAGATTCCAATCCTTCTTCATTCCAATATGAGGGTGAGGGTTGATCTTCTTTTGTGGAACAGTTGTGGATTGAATTTTCTACTTCAAACATGTTCATTTTGTTACCCTCAGACTCTTCTATGATTCCCTCATATTCATCAAGAAAGTTCTCTTGGAATGGGGGGATAACTTGTTGATCTGATTCTCTTTGTCTGTTGGGAGTGGTGTTGTTTCTTCTGAAGTTCTGGTTCTGGTTATGATTTTTATTTCTGTTTTGGTTACTAACTGTGACAACCATTTTCTCCATCATCTGCTGTAGTTTTTCCATGTTTTTAGATAAGCGGTCATAATTGGGGTCAGATGTGGAAGCTAAAGTGTCATCTCTATATGTTACCCTCTTCTCAGCTCTCAATCTTGGTTTTTTCTCAATCACGTTAGCCTCTACACTCACTTCTCTCTTTTGTATGTCTTCCAGCGTGTTGTAATCCCTCTCCCTAAGCTGGTAGGCCATGTCAGCATCAAAGCCTTTAGGATATTTCACTAGAGCCATACCTTGGGGAGGTTTCATATGTGGAGGAAGAGCATTATAAACGCCATTAAACCTTGTAGAGTAGTCATGGACACTCTCTCCTACGTTTCTTTTCAGGTTCTTGTATTCTGCTAGGATTTGGAGAGGGTTGGCCTTAACTTCCCATTTGTTTATGAAAGTCTAATATAAAGCCGAAAGGTCTTGAATACTATTAGGAGGTAGGCTTTTGAGCCATTTATTCACATCACCTCCTAAGCTCTGGGAAAATATTCTCATTTTGACTGTATCATCATCTATTTCCATGTAATCAAAAGAATCTTCCATCCTATCCACATGGTGCTGAGCTGTGGTAGACTCTTTCGCAGTGAAGTGTAGGATTTTTTATTCATAATCATTGGGTAAGGGTACTAGAGGCTGGGTAAAACCAGGGGTGCATACCACGCTACCATGATGATGTTATGGTGAGGTAAAGGGTTAGCTTGAGCAGCCAATATGTGGATGATAGGGATACTAGGACCAGCAGAAGTCTATTGAGAAAATTTAGGATGACTGAGCCCCAAGTTTTTAATGAAGTGAATATTAGGAGGTGTAGATGGAGGGGTCTCTCTATCCCTAATTTGTTTACCACTTTTAGGTGGTGAACCAGGTAACTCAAGGTCTGTCTGCTCTAGGACACTAAATGACCTAGTTCTAGGTACACAGTTTTGAGAGTCTAGGTCAAAAAGTGGGTGTGATAGAGCTGTGAGGTCTTCTGGTGCAGAGTTAGCTCTATGGATGTGTTTGGAAATATTTGGTCTTTTAGGTGTAAGAGATCTCTTGAGGATTCTCTCAGGGTTATAAAATACTCCAGGTGGGTTTGGGTTGGGATAAGCTCTTGTGTGAATGGTTCTTGAAGCCAAAATGTTGTTTTCCAGCAAAGAAACTTAACCCTACTTGTTACTTCTATTGTGGTTGATTTTGTTATGGAGGTTGGTCTCCCAGTGGAGTCTTATGTGAACCAAGATAATCAGCAAGCCTACTGATCACCAATGGAGTCTTTTAATATTTTAGGAACTATGAAGTCGCCAAGTGGAAGGTTTAGGATGCTTCGAGGGGATATACTGTCCACCACAGTGTTTCTATAATATCCTTTTTAGGGAAACCCTTAAAACACAGCAAACTCTAACCAGAGATGGACTTGGAGGGAATTTACTAGATATTTCACCTCTGAAAGAGGATGATATCCGGAGGCTATCTGGCCCTTTCCAGACTCTGTCTAAGAGTGTGGGAGAAAACACACCAGTGGTATAGATGTTGATTTGTGAATAGGAGTGTTTAACTTCCAACCTAACCAGAGATTGTAGGTTTCTAAGGCTCTTGTGATGTAGTGGGATGGGAAATACTCAGAAAATCCCCAGTGGAGTTGCCATTATGTTGGGGTTCCCATGTTTTGGCCAGATCGGCAAGACCAAAAGATGAGACAACATCAGAACCACTTCAGACCCTAGGATCTATCCCTCCTGGGTCTAGAGAGGGATCTCTCTATATAAGCAAAGGTTTTATGTCTTTGAAGCTCAAAAGCTAAGATGTTAGGCTAGTTATAAGGCTCGAGGATTGTTTATTAGATTGTTTGTTTGGTTGTTGGGAATTAGGAAAAAATGGTTTCAATATAAGACAAGGATGATAAAAGAGGATTTTAAGCAAAGGAGGGACGATTTTAGAGAACATCAATACCATTTGGCAATGGAGTCAATAAAGGGTTTACTTGCTATTCAATATGCAGGCTTTCATTTGGGCTAGTCATCTAAAGCGTTGGATCTTAAAGATGATTGTTTGGGTTTCAAAATGTCATAAAAATATCACTCATTACCATACATTTTTCACCTATGTTTCCATTATATCACCCATTATTCACCACCATGTCACTTCATTTTCCCTATTATTCACCATTAATGGGTCTCATTTATATTTTCCAAATATTATCTATTTTTAAGCATTTTTAAGAGAAATTCTTGATTAAATATTAGAAAATAATCTATTTTACTTTATATATGGAAAGTGGGTTGTTTTTGTGACATGTGTAGGTGCCAAGGAAGCTTCCAAGACACCTTTATGTGGACTTGAATGATCAAATTCGAATTTGAAGAGATAAACCTCATGGAGAAGATCAAGGACAAAATGGGGTTATGTGTCTAGATGGTTGAGAGATGTATGGAACTAAAGAGAGGTTAGTGGATGATCATTATGAGTTTGTTACTCATCCCATTGTATAAATAGGAGTAAAATCTCCTCCATTTGTAATCTTGAAGTTTTGTAATCTTAGAATTTTGGAGTATGTAATCTTAGAAGCTTAGAAGTTGTAACCTTAGAGTTGGTTTGTAATGGAGATTTTGAAATAAAGGATCATACTTCGATTTTAATTCTACATTTGAATCTCCATTGAAGTGGTGTGCTTGTGGAGTTATGGAGGGCCCCCATGGCCTCACTTGCATGTTTATTTGTTTATTTTAGGTATAACTTAATTTATGTTTTTTTGTTTGATTTCAACTTTTAATTTTTTTTAAATGTTCTAATATTGGAAGGATCTTATTTGAAAGTGTTTTTGTAAGAGAACCATAAGATCTCAAACAATTATTAGATCTAGGTTTATTTCATTTCAGCTTTTAAGTTCTTATTAGATGTTCTAATGTTGGAAGAGATCTTGTAGAATATGTTCTTGTAAGAGAACCATAGATCTCAAACAATTATTAGATCTAGGTTTGTTTAGTTATTGGAAGAGATCTTGTCGAATATGTTCTTGTAAGAGAACTAAAGATCTCGGACAAATTAGGAATCTTTCTAGATCTATATATTTTAGATAAGCACTTCTAAGTTTACGTTCCCGGGTTGAAATTAAATTAAACTCTATTTGACATCATCAATTAGAACCAAACATTTTGGCGCCATTGCCGGGCAAGTGCAACTAGAAGGATTTAGTAATTATTTTATGCATTTGTTTTTAATGGGCTAATTTGTGGAACTTGGTGACAACAGGTTCATAAAGGAGTTCAAAGTTTGGAGCATTTTTATTTTCGCACATAGTTAATTTAAATTCAGTTTTTATTTTAAACCCCCATTTCTCACTAATCCATCTACGGATGATGAATTTGACAATGTTGAACAGGTACTTCTTGGAGAGCAAGGACAATAACCTTGAGCCAACTCTAAGACAAGATTCTCACATACTTGTAAAACATAATGTAAAATTTTTAAATCTTGATGTGAGCATGTTCGAATTTTTAGTCTGTAGATGGCTTCATTGGAAGCATTCTTTTACTTATAAAATAAAACATCTTTGAAATTAATGTAGAATATATTAGAAAAATAAAAATGAGATCTCATTAGAAGTCATTAGAAGTTGTTATCATTAGAATTTTTTAGTTTTGTTTTCAAAAAATAAATCATCATGAATAAATTCAGTGACACATCTTTGCATCTCTATGTATTGTTTCTGTATCACGGGTGAGCCAGGAGCTTGATTATCAGAAAGCCTTGTCTTCTGAGAGTCTAAACGCCCCCGTGACATTGCAGAAAGAGTGTAGATAATGCAAGGTTTTGTCGCAAATCTTGATTGTATTTAGTATCTATTCACGCTAACCTGCATAAATAAAAACAAATCAAGAGATTAGTATGCTCTCTTCCTGCGCTTCGTGCGATCAAGAAGATCAGAAAATCTATTGATTTATTCCAATAAAAATAATTTTGTTGAAAAATTGATCTACATGAGCGAAAAATCATTTTAATTTTTTAGATAAAACTTAATTTTTTAAATTTTAGTTTAAAAAATAATAATTAAAAAATAAAATCAAATAAAATATTTCCAAAATAGATCAACAGATAAAAATTTGAAACAAACAAAATAAAACGTGCAAACTAGAATACATGCCTCCGTGCACTGCAAGGTCTTCCATGTCATTTGCGATTTGCAGTATATCCATCGATCTCTTTTGATAGATGATGGACAAGCTTAAAGAAATTACAAAGATGCCAGGGATCAAATCGCAGGGTTTTCCAGTTAAGTGAAGGAACCTTGTGGCGATGTAAACCTTCTCTGCAATAATTGGCAAGATCTGATCTGTGGTTCACCGCTGCTCAGAAAACTTGTCCGATTTCATCGAGATATTGCGCCTTCATTGGACGGATTCAAGTGCAATACTCTTTAAATTGACTCTGACAAGCTTCTCTGGAGCTATGAATTTGGAAGCAAGAGGAAAGTCAGAAACGCCATCTTCTACTCACCTAAGTGGTACCGACGACAATATTGAGAAAGCTGAAGTGATTCAAACCAAACTCCTCCAAGACAGAAAAATCGGAAACTACTTTCTCCATTTTCGATTTTAAAATAAATGTTGAAGCATGCACTTGGATCATTCCATAATTTCAGCCCCCAGAATTTGAATGAAAGCATAATGACGCCAAATTAAACGGGTTTAAAATAAATGTTGAAGCAAGACACTTGGATCACTTATCAAATCTGATATGATATTTGCAGTGCTCATGAAATCTGCTGGATACATAGCACAGTTCAAGGAATTGTGCAGAAAATTGTCAAAGCGGTGTTAGCTTCCAAGAAGATATAACGTGCGGAATATTAGGCATGGAAAAACTCGCTCTTGTCCCTTAGCCACCGCATTATTGGTAACCAAGTCAACGTTCCTCCATTTTTCAACGCTTCCCATGCATAAAACCACAGTTTATTCATTTTCCAACATTCATTTCACATATTTGTCATCTCAATGGTCTTCACTTTCAACATTTTTTATTTTATTTTCATGGAAAAATCTGTATACTATTACGATGGGTTGTTTTTATTTCATGTATATATTTTATGTTATAATAAAGTTTTGTATGTATGTTACGTTGTTTTATTTTTAGAGTGTTGTTATTGTTTAATTTTTATTTTATTTAAACATATTATGGCTTTTGTTTTATATATATATATGTTATGTAGTGTATTTGTTTTTTGAAATATTGCTAGTGTTGTATATATAATGTTTGTAAATATGTTTTATATAAAATGTTTCATGTATGTTTTATTTTAATTAAAAAATTAAATTAAAATTGTCATGTTTTATTGTTGTTTTTTTTATTTTATTTTACTTTTTTCCATGAAAAAAAAAATTGTCATTAAAATTGATGTGAATTTCATGATTAGAAAAAATTGAAAAATTTTTTGTGATGGCTCACGGAATGATCAATAGAGATCACATACTTGTTTAAAATCTTGTGGTGAATGGTGCACATTTATTATCAAGAACATGAGAACATTGAAGATGCTTGTTTTGAAGCAGTATTATGCCTTTTATTTCTCATACCAATAAGTTTTACATTGCCTTAAACTTAGTAGCGCTACTGTATGGAGTCTGGAAGCTTAATATCTGCACGGTTTGCACAAAAAAAAAAATAATGACACAGGAAAAATTAGTTTTCTTCTTGAATTTTTTTATTTTTATTTTTATTTGACGCATTTGTATTAACATCTTGCAAGTTTTAAATGATGCAGATTTTGGAAAATAAAAGATCGATCGATGACGACATGTGAAATTTGAAATCATAAATGCAAATCATGAAAAAATTTCGACGATGGTTGGGATTTGCATAATTGCAACAAGATTGAATTTACAAAAGTTACATAAGAGGGGAATTAATTATATTGATTTCATATTTTAAAATGGATTTATAAAAAAAAATCATAGAATTGAGCCAACTTACACATTTGATTTTACTTAAATATGTTTCATTGGTGTTTAATTTTTTCATAAAAAAACCAAGTAGAAATTGATCACTTTTTCTTGGATATATTTATGTTTTGTGAATGCCAAGTTTTTGTAGGTTTGCGTTAATCAAATGATCATTCAAGGAGTCTAATTTGTCGACAATTGGACTTCCAATAGATCAATTTTATGATGAATCATGTGAATAAGTCCATATTCATTACAATCAGTCTTTTCTTCCCTTTGAAAAATTGTAAATCCCAATGAGTCCTCAATGCAAGCCAAAATCCCTTTTTCCGAGCAAGTTTCAATCATGCAGTCAAATCCACTTCTTTTCATGCACTTCTTTTCATTCACCCCTAACCCACAAAATAAAACCAAGAACCTCACTTACAAGAAGCTCACTTATTGTCATTTTCCTTGTCATTTCCATTTCCTTTTTTCTACCACTTTCATCTTCCTCCAATAAAATCTTGCTTCTACATATCACTGAGTCAAAGTCCTAGAGTCTAATTATCTTTGTAAAAACACCTAGAGGCTTGCATGCCTTAATGGCAAGTACTCTTGCCAATGAAAAATGGGAGTACATTAATATCCCATGTTCGTTGGATCTTGTAGGTGACTCGACCACAACAAACTCATTCGTACCTACAAAGATGTGTTAGGCATATTGACTCCCATTAGAATCAATGGTGGGAGCTCTCGTGTTCGCTAGTGGCATTCATTAATGGCCACTAAGTCAACAACTTCTTGCTATGTTCGACACCAGCACATTTAATCACATAGTAGGATTTGTGCATTGACCGTTGAAGACTTGAAGACCCATAATTTGTAGCAGATGAAGCAAATTTCCTTTCATTGTTTTTCAGTTTGTCATGACTTGAGGACAAGTCAATAAATAAGGTTGGGGGGAGGAAAATGTAACTTATATATTTTGTATACCTTCCAAGCCTTATATATTTTCAGCCATATTCAGCAGACTCATCTGATTCATCAGACTATCCAGCAGCAGATACGACAATACAGATCCATCTTTCATCCACAACTTGCAGAAGAAGATTCAGATCAAAATTGTAGCAGTTGAACATGTATGATTCATACACTTCTGTAGGTAAGTAAGGTATTATGTTTTCTTACCTTTAATCTTGAAATTCTTTTTAGATGCTAAAATGATGATATTTGGAAAATATTCCACTATTTCACCGTTCCCTTTCTCATTAAAAATTGCCAAAAACCATCAGTTGGGGAGGGGGGGAATTTCACACTTCATTTTTTTCTCTTATTCATATGACATCTTAACCCACATAGTCTTCCCACAATAAAAACTACTACAAAATGATGAGCATATTAAATGACTTCATAAAATGATTGATCTCAACAAAGTAAATAATGATTTTAACACAAGAACCAATCATTAAAAGATGCAAATGCTTTGCAAAAATAAAACTTATCCAAAGAAGTGCAAAGTTAAAAGGAAGTCCATGATTGAAAGATGCTTGTTACACAAGAACCAAACATCTTGTAAAAGAAAGCTCATCTAAGAATCAAATCAGATAAGTCATTGTAGTAGCTTGCATGAGGACATGCAAGAGCTTTAGTTGGGGAGTATGTTTGGGTTTCGAAATGTCATACAAATATCACTCATTACCATACATTTTTCACCTATGCTTCCATTATATCACCCATTATTCACCACCATGTCACTTCATTTTCCCCATTATTCACCATTAATGGGTCTCATTTATGTTTTCCAAATATTATTTATTTTTAAGCATTTTTAAGAGAAATTCTTGATTAAATATTAGAAAATAATCTATTTTACTTTATATATGGAAAGTGGGTTGTTTTTGTGACATGTGTAGGTGCCAAGGAAGCTTCCAAGACACCTTTATGTGGCCTTGAATGATCAAATTCGAATTTGAAGAGATAAACCTCATGGAGAAGATCAAGGACAAAAGGGGGTTATGTGTCTAGATGGTTGAAAGATGTATGGAACTAAAGAGAGATTAGTGGATGATCATTATGAGTTTGTTACTCATCCCATTGTATAAATAGGAGTACAATATCCTCCATTTGTAATCTTGAAGTTTTGTAATCTTAGAATTTTGGAGTATGTAATCTTAGAAGCTTAGAAGTTGTAACCTTAGAGTTGGTTTGTAATGGAGATTTTGAAATAAAGGATCATACTTCGATTTTTCTTCTACATTTGAGTCTCCATTGAAGTGGTGTGCTTGTGGAGTTATGGAGGGCCCCCATGGCCTCACTTGCAGGCTTATTTGTTTATTTTAGGTATAACTTAATTTATGTTTTTTTGTTTGATTTCAACTTTTAATTTTTGTTAAATGTTCTAATATTTGAAGGATCTTATTTGAAAGTGTTTTTGTAAGAGAACCATAAGATCTCAGACAATTATTAGATCTAGGTTTATTTCATTTCAGATTTTAAGTTCTTCTTAGATGTTCTAATGTTAGAAGAGATCTTGTAGAATATGTTCTTGTAAGAGAACCATAGATCTCAAACAATTATTAGATCTAGGTTTGTTTAGTTATTGGAAGAGATCTTTTCGAATATGTTCTTGTAAGAGAACCAAAGATCTCGGAAAAATTAGGAATATTTCTAGATCTATATATTTTAGATAATCACTTCTAAGTTTAACTTCCCGGGTTGACATTAAATTAAACTCTAATTGACATCATCAATTAGACACAAACAATGATAGTGTGGCATGAAATGGTAAGAGAGAAGGTGAAAGCAAGGAAATCTCCAAGGTGACCTTCAAAAATTAGATCCAGGGACAGGACATTCCATTGGACAACCTGTGATATAAAACCTAAAGGCTAACTCTTCAAACAAGGAAACATTAAATATTTGGACACAAAGATGAAAACTTGAGATCAGAGAGAAACTTTGAACTCTCAATGCTTAGGCCTCCAGCTTAAGGGATCTTAGGAAGGTTCAATTAATTGAAAAGGATCCTAGTGAGACAGAGATAGAGTTATAAACTCCCAGTATCCCAATTCATTCAATTAAAACCTGCCAAGAACATCTAAGAACAGATTCATTAATTCATACATCAGCTAGCAGAATATGGAACCACTACACTGTTTAAATTAGCTTGAAATAAATCCTCAGATAACACATACGACATAAAACATTGAAGGCAGGGAGAGCAGAAACATAGGGTACCTAACAAGGGTAAGTACCATGCCATATTTTTTATGCATGCCAGAAGAAATGAAATGTAATGAACTAAAAGGAAAAACATAGACCAAGACAAAAAACATCACCGCTTCTTTAAATCAGGATCCAAAGAAATGTGCTTGTCATATTAAAGAGCAACACCAGTAAAGTAAAACATTACCAATAGCTTGATATTCATTCTAAAAACATCTTCCTTAGCCTATCTTACAACTTTACACAGAGAACATGTCTCAAGAGAAACATCTTGCAATTCACGGATAGCCGATCAACAACCTTTACAATGAGTTTCTTCATGAATTTTATAGCTGAAAAGAGGATGACGGGGTAGATGGAAAACTAAATGTTGCATTAAAATTAGAAGAGGAAGAGGGCCAAGGCCCCATTCTGTTTTAAATTCTGGGCATTTATCTCTAGTACTCTTTGGATGAAAGAGTGGTCTTCGTCAGGGTGCAATTTACTCAGTGTATGTCCTTGATGTAGTTGTTGTAGCGCCTCTGAAAAACTATGGTGAAATGAAGCAAATAGATTAATGATTTTAGGTCCTCCATACTGTATAGATAATGCACTAGAAACGTAGGACTGATATCAGGGGGGAAAAATTCACTTGGACACAATGTAGACTGAAATGATAATGAGTACCCTATCCTTTCTCAAGAGGAGACATTCTACTGATATAAACACACTGATGATATGGTTTTCTATGCATTGAATCTTATGTGTGATCCATGATGTCTTAGATCTGGTGCCTTTTCCTTCAATTGCTTCAGAAATCTTTGATTACCAATCTTAAATTTTCTGATCTTTTACTGATACTCTTTTACTGCTCCATTCCTGTCTCTTTCGGTAATTTCTGTGCTTTAATGACTCTGGAAGGTTTCACAGAGTTTAACCCCGTTTCTTTAATAAAGGTCCTGTCATAACACCTTCCAAGGATTTTCTTCATCATTTTCGATCTCTGCACATGGTCTTCCCTGTGTTGTCTATCATTGTAATAGAGACTATGAATCATGGTGTTTTTCCACCTGCTTGTAACCCTGCAAAACATGAAAAGGCGTTAAGAAAATTATGCATGGGAAGGGTGGATGCGGCGGGGAAAATGAGGATGGCCGTGCAGACTGGTGAAATGGTAGAACAGTGCAGGGTGATGGCAGAAAATGTAGCGTAACAGTGGAATATGGTCATGGTGAAATTTGGCAGAATGTGAAAATTTTACACTTGGGCCTTTGAATGAAATATATAGGGGAGCCGATGAAAATGTGAGGACAACATGTGGAATGGTGACGTGGCAGGACCCAAGTCTATTTTCCTTGGGCTAACTCCCGTGCATCTTCGCGGTGCAATCGCCATTGAATGGGCAGCTCTAGATTGGACGATGTATGTGCATAGCACGCCGAGTCAAAATTCGAACTTTAACGCACGATAGGGGGGAGTTTGCAAATAGTGCTCAGTGCCATGTGTCCTGCAGTGAGTGGAATCGATCCAAAACGAAACCTACCGCCTGCCCTCTGAAAGGTGGTGCGATGGAAACCGGCGGGTTCAAACAGTGCTTTGGCATGGGGACCGCCGGGGTGGGTGAACTTCTGACCGTTGATTTGCAGGTTGAACAAATGGTGGATATGCGATCGGAGCGATGAACGGGTTGGGCCATGGGCACGTGCTAATCTGCGAAGACCGTCCGATCTGTATCGATCGATGGCTAATACTGCGCCTAATATCCATCTGTGATAAGCGCCCTTCGGGCTAGCGCTTGGTTCTAGCGCCCAAGTCACGTGGAGAAAAGGTTGAGGGGCTAGGGCCGAAAGGTGCAAAGCCCACATATATGGAGAATATGGTTTTTGGCCCATTTTTAATGCAATTTAATGACAAAGAGGGGTAACGATGGGGGAAAGGGGGCTAAATAGCCAAACAAAGCATGTTTGTGAGGGCTTAAACAGGGTTTTGAGAGGGTTTAGAGGGTTAATAAGGGAAATTCGAAAGGGGAAAAAGAGGGTGAAAAGTGGGTTTTAGTGGGAATGAAATAGGAGGGAAAGGAAGCCTTTGGGCATTCTTCATAAATAGAGAGGCTTTATAATGGGAATCAGCAGAGGGGCCTTTATCAAAGGACACAAGGCACAAGGAGGCTTCAAGGATGATGTGTTTCCAAAGGAAATGCATTCCTTGAGGGCTAAAAAACATTTATCCCCCTATTTGCTTGTCAAAAAATTCACAGGGGGCTAATACGACCCTGACAGACATGACCTCCCTGAAACAAAATGACTCAACCCGAACACATTTCATCGGGCGCCCTCACATGGCGTGACACGGTGCACCAAACCAAATGAAGGCACAAGAGAGAAAATGGCAAACGAGCCACAGAAATGTGCACAAGGCACCCAGGTGGTCACAACTTAGAAAATTTGATACGTCTGCCCTCAAACGAAATGACGCGACCTGACACGTTTCATCAGGCACCCCGACAATGGTGCAACACGGCGCGCCCGACCGAACGAAGGCACAAGAGAGAAAAAGGAAAATGGGCTGCACGAACGTGCACAAGGCACCAGGGCAGTCACAACTTAGCAAATTCGATACGACATCCTTCAAAAGAAACCCCCTGACCCGAACGCATTTCATCGGGCGCCCTCACATGACGCGCCCGATCGAATGAAGGCACAAGGGAGAAAATATAAAGCATGCCACACGAACGTGCACAAGGCACCTGAGTGATCAAAACTTAGAAAATTTGATATGGTCACCCTCAAACCAAATGACCCGAGTTGAATGCGTTTCATCGGTATCAGTCACACAGCGTGACAGGTCGTGCTCGACCGAATAAAGGCACAAGGGAGCAACTAGAAAATGGGCTGCACGAACATGCACAAGGCACCAGGGTGGTCACAACTTAGCAAATTTGATATGGCCACCCTCAAACTAAACGACCTGACCTGAACGCATTTCATCGGGAGCCCTTACATGGCTCGACACGCTGCGCCCAACCAAATGAAGGCACAAGGGAGCATAGGGAAAATGGGCCACACGAACATGCACAAGGAATCTGGGCAGTCATAAATTAGCAAATTTGATATAGCTGCCCTCAAACAAAATGACTCGACCTGAACACGTTTCACTATCCGTCCTCACACAGCCTACTCAATCGAATGAAAAAACAAGGGATAAAATGGAAAACGGGCCACACGAATGTGCACAAGCCACCCAGGTGGTCAAAAATTAGCAAATTTGATATGAATCCCCTCAAACGAAACAATCTAAATTGAACACATTTCATCGGGTGCCCTCACATGGCGCGACATGTCCCGCACAACCGAACAAAGGCATAAGGGAGCAAACATCAAACGGGCCGCGCGAACATGCATAAGGAAACTGGCCGATCACAACTTAGCAAATTTGATATGGCCACCCTCAAACCAAATGACCCGACCCAAACGCATTTCATCTGGTGCCCTCACAATGGCATGCCTGACATAATGGAGGCACAAGGGATCAAATAGAAAATCGACGACACGAACCTGCACAAGGCACCCGAGCGGTCACAGCTTAGTAAATTTGATACGACCGCCCTCAAATGAAATGACCCAACCTGAACCCGTTTCATCGGGTGCCCTCACACGGCGTGACACAACCCGCCTGACTGAATTAAGGCACAACGGAGAAAATCAAAAAAGGGTTGAATCGAATGCGCACAAGGAACCTAGGTGGTCACAACTTAGCAAATTTGAAATGGCCGCCCTCAAACAAAATGACCCAGCCTGAACGAATTTCATCAGGCACCCTCACATGGTGCGATAGGGCGTGGTTGACTTAACGAAAGCACATGGGAGAAAATGAAAATTGGGCCACACGAACGTGCACAAGGTAGCCGGGTGGTTAAAAATTAGCAAATTTTATACATGGTCGCACGGTTGGCCTAAAAAAGATGACGCGAGCTTAACACACTAGAACATTTGGCGCAATTTCCGACGGCCAAATCGTCGCTTTTCCGACACACAGTCATCGCAAGAGCGACAGTTCGAGGCCGGGAAAAACGTGGTTTCTCGTGCGGTCGCAATTCCGATGCCTATACAAAGTGTCGCACTACCGACACTTCCCGTCGCTTCCAAACACTCGTCGCTCTTCCGACGCCTCCCAAACCGACGTTTGTAAAATGTCGCCATTCCGACGAAATTTGGTCTGACGTTTTGAACGTCGCGCTTCCGACGTCTTTATACTGTCGCTCTTCCGACCTGTCTAAACTGTCGCATTTCCGACGCCATACAAAAGTGTCAGAAGAGCGACGTATTGCAAAAGTGTCACAAGACCGACGCTTTCCAGAAGCGTCACAATATCGACACCAGGAATAACTGTCGCAATTCCGACGAAATGTGGTCCGAAATTTTGGACGTTTCTAGAGCTGTCGCAATATCGACGGACGTCACAAGACCGACGAAAATGGAAATCGTTCAAAACGTCAAAAGAGCGACGCTTACAAGGCGTCGGTATGCCGACGACGGTTTCAATTTAAAAAAAAAATTATAAAACTTTAAAACAGGACAGTAAATCTCCAATGTTTGTTATCACAATAAGAAATCAATGATCAGTGATCACGTCAAATTTTCCTCGTAGCGTGACGGGTCTAATAAATTTTATTGTAAAGGTTGTTGGCCAGTGACAACTGGCGCAACATTGAAGGAAATGCATTAAAGAAAATTAATTAGGCTGCGAACTCCAAGCCAACTGGCAACAACCCTGATAATTTTCCTTACCAACTTCCAAGTTGTGACTCGAGCTTCAGACTCCAAAGCTAAGAATTTTCTTTTCATCGTGTTGGAGAAGAGAACTGCAACCTGCAGCAAAGGAGCAATTCCTCAGTCTCACTGCTCAAGACTCGTAGTCATTCCTTGCTAACACGGTATGTGGAAATTTTGATAAGATAACTTTCTTCACCCTCGTTTTTACTAAATTTATTCTTTTGAAAAGGGTCTGGTTCCATTTCAGAAATTTTCAACTTTCGACTTCTAGAATTTGTACATATGATTTGTGGATTGAGGTTTTGTTATTAATGAGGAGATAGTGTCTTGGTTCTATCTGTATAAAATAATTGCCTCGTTTTTTTCTTCATGTTCAGGGTTTTTGATTTTATCAAAACCTATCTCTCTTTTAAACATGCCTGCAAATTAATATATTCCAGGAATGTACACAATTCCAGGCTTCATGTACAACGTATTGTATCAACTATATTTTAACAAGTGAGCTGCATGCCCATATAGTGTTACAGATTACAGGGCTTCATTTGGAGAATAAATGATAAGCCTGGCAGCACTAAATCCAAGTAAGTCCCCTCATCCCTTAAAAGACACCTCTAAATATAACTAGAAATTTCAAATAGTTAGTAAAGGAAAAGTACAAAGATATAACAGATATGTGTTGAGCCAAAAACCCGTGCATTCACAACAAAACTGGGATGGATAAAACTTAAAAACAATTATGGACTTTGACAAAAAATTGTCTTATGCATACAAAATGAAAGAAGCATTGGCATACTACCATGTTTACAAATTTAAGGACAGGCAGAGTGAGTCTCCGGGCAACACAGTTTCATGTGGAGACCCTAGATCCTTGTACCCACAATATCTAGTGACTTAAAAAATGATTGCCAAAACAATACCTTTGCTATGCATGTAAGAACACCACCTGTATAATGAGGGAGATGTAATATTGTCTAAGAAGCAGATTTATACAGAGTGGTCCAAGATTGTGTATTTATGGAAGATACAACTGATTTTGGCATGAAACATGTATCCAAGATTTCAATGTGGCCTTATTTTAGAGCCCATTAATGATTTACTATGAAACCTAAACTTTCAAAAAAAACACATTGAAATCACAGGATCTCCATCACGAATATCATAAATATTAACTGTCTTTTGGGCACTGGCAGTAGATACCATAAGAGGCCCACATGGCCTGTACCACCAATGTTGATTCTCTGGCACAACATTTGCAAAGCCAAAATTTCTCCCCGACACATCCCTCTCTGCCAAAACTGGAGAGATGGTACTGGATGTTGAAGTGAAGGCCTCTGATTCAGTATGGAATGCCATAATTTCTTTATTATAAAAGTCCCATGAACAGAAACCTGAGTCCAATGTACAACCTGCAGATGCTGCCACAACATATTTACCAGAGCAACCATCTGAACCAGCTGCTTTGATCAACCAGCAATCACCCCACATGTTTGGGGTAAGCCCATATGGAGCTTTATATTCAGCCTTCTCCTGGAGATTGGAAAATAAAAATACTGAGTATTACTCATACATCAACCGCCCTTTATGTTAAGGGAAAATTTAAAGAGTGCATAAATATTCTTGAAATGCCAATCATAGTTTCTAGAAAATTTCAACAGTCTTTGAAATGAACTACATCCTATTTAAACTACATCAAATATTTAGGCAAATCATTTTTTTAAACAAAAATTGGTGAATTTTATTTCAAATATAGAAATTTAAACCATGAGAATAATCTAACCCCTAGGCTTTTCCCTATTTCTAATAGAAAATCCAAAAATGTATAAATTATAACACCCATAAACCCCAAAATTAAGTACAATAATTAAAACCTCCACACCTCTGAATTTGCTATATCGTGAAAAGAGCAGCATCCATCATCATGGGAAAGCAAAACCGATTCTCCTTCTGATACAAACCAGCCTGCAGTAGATGTCTTATGGCTGATTTGATTCAATCGATCACAGGAAACCTCTTCAGTTTCTTCAATATTGCCAAAATGCTCTGGCTTGTTTTCTTGATCATCATCAAAGTCCATATTTTCATCACATTGAATTAGTTGGGGTTCATTACGATCAGGTCCAGTGCCTATTGCAGAGCTCCGGACATCTAATCCAATATTGGAACTACCATACCCATTCCCATTAGAGATTGTAAATCCTGTTTCTGGCTTTAATTCGGTAAGTTCAAGAGCACTAGAACTGGATTCAGTTGATTTAGACTTGGTATAGTTGTCCTCTAATTTGTATTCCGATACAACACTATACTTGTGCTTCAACGCAAACAGAAATTCTGCAGCAATGGGATCTTCATCTATGGGGATTATGGATCTGCCCTCAAAAGCATCCCGAATATCTGATTCATTTTCATTCAACTGATCATGCAAATCCACCCTCGTCTTCAGCACAGCAAGCTGAACTGAAGGCCGGTTTTTCAGAAATTTATGGTGGGGGTAAAGCCCGTCTTCCAGATCTTGACTATTTAAGTGTTTAATTGGCTTTTTCAGAGACCTGACCATAGAATCAAATGAATCCTGCGAATCCTGCGAAATAATAAACAATAGTAAGGCCATTATTTATTGGTTTGAAATAACAAACAACATGCAACAAACCCGGATAATTAGTAAATTATTTAAAGACAATGTTGGCAATATGTTTCCTGTATCCTATTATATGATTGTCCTTGATGGCAAGCTCTGTATTTAATGGAGAATCGATATAAATAAGGACGAGCTCATACTCGAACATAACATCTGTATCAATATTCTTCTGTATCTTCTTGATCTTCATCCAACTGATCGAAATCTATATCAACATCTGATTCAGAAACGGTGTTGAAATGATCGACCATGTCATCATCATCATCAATTATGTCATTTTCAATAATATCCTCATCGACATCATCATCAATAATTGTTGCCTCATCTCCTATGCCCGGTTCATCTTCTAAGATATCTTCTTCATCTGTCCATGCATCTTCCTGCTCATCTGCCACTGCATCATCTTCTTCTTGATCAATATCATCTTCTTCCTCTACATTATACTCTACCGGCCTTCCTCTTGGATCATATCTAATAGCAAATGACCATTCCTTCTCACCTAGAACCTCTGAGTAAAAGACTTGTTCGCATTGGCTTGGAAAAACATAGCGATCTTTTCCTGCTTCAAACTGCGATGTTTTAACCATTGGAAATCCATTGTCATGTTGAATAACTGTTCTATCATCATCACGTACATTCATTCGTAGCCTATACCATTTGACATCTAACAAAACTATTTTGAAGGAATTAAAGTCACACTCAACTATATCATCTAAGAACCCATAATATCTATTTTCAGATTCTCGAGGATGTCTGTCACTCCTGGAGGAAACATTAGTGACCTGGAATACTGCAGTTATCCCACTATCAGAAGTATTCCTATTATCATCCAACTGTTTAACGCGAAATTGACGACCATTGCACCACATAGCCTTGTGGTGTTTCAACTGCAATATGCCAAACATGAAAAAGATGCATTCTCAATTAATAATTAAACATATAATTTACACAACATGAAAATTAACTGAAAAATCAAACTTCTTGTCACATTATAAATAGGTGAATTAATTTCTTACCTTTCTATCTTTCAAACCATATGCTAAATCGATTTCCCTGTCCGTAACGTTCCCATCTCCACTACGATACGCTTCTCTAATCAATTCAGATAGTAGTTGCCATGATAACCTACCGTTGTTACGTGCTTTACATGTTTCAATCCATTCACTCATCCACTCAATATTATTTGCAATGTATAAAAGTAGTGCCTCATAATCTTGAGCACCTGAATAAAAAAACAATAATTCACCAATATTAATAAATATTACTTATAACCATGGTAAATTATATTAATTAATAAACTATGAAAGAATAAAACCTAAATGAATATAATGATCATATACATGATGTAAAAAAATGAAACATTATATGTATTATACATAATAAATCTTTTACCTCTCACTTTCTTCATTCTACCTTTTCCCAACAGGTGCTCCTCTTCAAATTTTTTGATGGAGTTCACATCCCAAATGCAATCCACCGCCTTCATGACTGGCTCAGCTAATTTAGAACGATAATGACTAATATACACCATGGATTGATATACCACATATCCCTCCACCATAGAACCCTCAGGTCGTGCTCTTTGTTTAACCAAAGCCTTCAAGGATTTCAGGTGCCTCTCGACCATCCACATTGACCTTGTGTGTACTGGTCCACACATTTCAATCTCCTCAACTTGGTGTATCAAGTAGTGTTCTTGTGCATTGAAAATGTTTGAGGTAGATACTTTTGCATTTCACACATTAGCCGAGGAATTTCTCTCTTCCAATACTTTATTTCATCTTGATGGATTTCTTTCAATGACAACCATCTGCAAATCATTACGCAAGGTTATTTCAATGAAACATAATATATATTTCATTACAAGTCAATTAATACATCATTTCATCAAGTACAAAAATAAATTGTAGCAATTAGATTTTGTGTATAAATCAAAACTACTTACCTCATGTATTTACTAAGACCATATATAACTTGTTTGACATTGTTGTCGAAGTCGTTTGGGAGAGATACAGGTAGAACATACTATAACAATAAAAAAATGAATCGTTATTGGTTTCCAAATTAAACAGAAAAAAGGAAAATTTAAAATATGTATTCAAGCAATAACAAACAAAAACGTATACCAAAATTCATTTGCAACACCAATTAAACAAACAAGAGCATTTAAACGCTCTTCAACGCTCAGATCGGAATATTCCCCTTCCATCAAGCGAAATACCATTCTGGTTTACTCCAAGCCCATTAGAAGTAGCTTGTGCCACATCATCAATGTCTTTAACAATTGTTTTCAAGAGATTAGTCATGGGTGATTGGTGGGAATTTGTTTAGGGAAGGTGAGACTGAGAATGAGAACGGGTTCGGGAAGAGAAGGGTTTGTATCATAGGTGCAGGGATGAGTGGTCTCCTTGCAACCAAATATTTACGAAGTCTGAATCTGAATATCATAGTGTTTGAAGCAAAACCAGGAATAGGAGGCGTGTGGAGAGAAACATTTGCTTCAACAAAGCTACAGACCCCTCGCTCTGCCTTTGAATTCACTGATTTTCAATGGCCAAGCCATGTAACTACCCAGTTCCCCTCCCACTTTGAGGTAATAGACTACTTCCATAGCTATGCTGAGCATTTTGGATTGTTTGACTACATTCAGTTCAATTCCAAAGTGGTGGAGATTCGATATAACAAAAAGTATTTTGAAAAGAGTTCGGCTCATGCTGGATTATGGGGTAAGAATGGAAGCCCATATGCAGACAATGCAGTTTGGGAAGTGGGTGTGTAGAAAAACAATGCAGAATCCATCGAGGTACAGATTGAAAAGCATATAGAATATGGTTGCTCCATGTTACGCATGGTATTATTTCTAAATTTCAATAACATTATCCCTTTTGATTACTATTGACTAACTCATGTTTGATGGGGATATCAATCATTGTGAGAAGGGCAATGCAGGATTTGTTTCTTTGGTTTTTGACCTTACTCATTTCAAAGAATTTACCTTATCTTATTGTGGAGGCCTTTTAGAAATAATAAAAGTTGACCATGAGGGAGCAACTTTTACTTTGTATTTACAGCTTGTCCAAATCTATCTAAACCTCGGTTTCATATGTTCAAGATTGTAAATATCGATTTCACCATGTAAGATATTAGCCATTTTGAGTAACTCTGGGATCTGCATCCTGGGCTTCCTAACCTCTGAGGAGGATATGGGTGCTCGTTTAGATGTGTATGAGCTAGTGTCTATATTCCAATACATTTAATGCATTGTTTAGTTTCAATGTGCCATTACACTGCATAACACATGTAAAGAGTTAATCGCTCACCACCACCCCATTCAGGCTGTATAATGCACTTTTGATTTCTGCATAAAGAATGCACCCTGCTACTCTGCATGTTATTACTCACAACAAATTTTCCATCCCTGACCGAGGTTATAATGAATGTGTTTGTTTTTGTTACTTAATGCAGTGGCATCGCTTCGATTTCTTAGTCCTGGGATGTACCCAAGACCCCATCATTTCCTCTTAATAAAGGTCCAAAAGTATTTCAAGGAAAGGTTTTGCATACCATGGACTATTCAGTTTTGTATAGAAGGAATGCTTATGAGCTTATCAAAGGAAAACGAGTTGTAGTTATTGGATTCCAGAAGTCAGCAATGGATTTTGCTGTGGAATGCGCTGAGGCAAATAAAGGTAAATTGTTAGACAATACAAATGCTATAGGAGTTGTCTTTTCATCCATACAATTATAGGGCTATTAATGGCTTCTTTCTAATTATTGGGGGAAGGAGGTGGCTATCCTTGTACAATGGTCTTCGGAATAGTGCACTGGACAATTCCTTCTTACAAGGTTTGGGGAGTCCCCTTGTCATTTATTTATGGTACACGTTCTGGGAAATTGTTACTTGAAAAGCCTGGTCAGAGGTTTCTGTAGATAATAATGTTGCGCTTATTTGCACCTATGGTATGGTTTTCTTTTAATTCATTGAATTCCTTAAAGCATATATCATGGATAAGAGTCAATGTAATTTGTTGAATCTGTTTGGTAGACTACAAGATTTTTTCTAAGCACTGATAATGTGCCTGAAATTTACATTAACCGCTACCCATCATCCAAAATTCTGTGAACAAAGTGAAATATCTATCCAGAAATAATGCACGAGTGTCCTTGAAATTTGCAATAGATAAATTATATAGGCAGAACATTATAGTATAAGACATATATTTTACCTGTAATTTCATGTGAAAGTAGCCCCTTGCTGAACAATTATATCATTTAAATCCACGTGCAGTGTTGGAGTTCATTGTTTTTTCTATTTTTTCTGCAGATATGGGTAATGTCCAGGTTTTTGGAGCTCTACCTTCTTTGGAAACTTCCCTTGCGAAAGTATGGCCTTATTCCAGATCACAGCTCTCTTCAAGAAATTTCTTCTTGCCAAATCGCATCATTTCCGGATAATTTATTTCCAAAAGCAGAGGAGGGTTTCATACTCTTTCAGAAATCTTCAAATTTCAGTTTTTACAATAGGGGGATCGTACTAGATGATGGAATAGAGATTGAAGTTGATCTTGTGGTATTGGGCACTGGTTATGACGGGGAGAAAAAACTGAAGAGCATACTTCCAACGCGTTTTGTAGACATCCTACAGGAATCAGTTGATCCACTTCCTTTGTACAGGTCTGTTATTCACTACAAACCTGAATTATTTCTTACTTTTTTCCCATTGTTAATTCAAGCACTTCAATTAAGTGTGAATAAATTCATAGACCATGCTGATAAAGCTCAGACGCTCAAAGCCTAAATGACTTTTCCTCTGAGAACAAACAGGGGGCTCATCCATCCACACATTCCTCATATGACAATCCTTGGCTATCCAGAAAATTTATCAAATCGCATTCTTCTGAAATACGTACACAGTGGCTGGCCCATTTTCCGTCTCGCAAATTTGTCCTTCCAAGTATCAAGGAAATGGAGGCAGATACAGAAAGCTACTTCAAGTATATCAAGAAAATCACACCCTTCTATTGGAAATCGTGTCTTGCCACTTTTTAGAAATGGTACAATGATAATATTTGCAGGGACATGGGATGGAATCCAATGAGAGAAGAATTGGTTTTGCGAGCTTTTCTCTCCATACAGTAATCTTGACTAGGGAGAGATGTAGACAGTGGGATGACAACAGAAACGCAATTTCAGAAGATTTTTTTATGTTGAACACTAGAATGAGTTTCCTTGCTTGTGAATGTCTTAGTTCATTAATACAGCTCCTAAAAATGGCCTGCCAGTAGTTCCTTTCTTAGTTCATTAGGAGTAGTTCATTACCTTGTGGAAGGTTTTTGGTACAAAATTTTGTGGTGCTTTTTGGTGGAACCATTCTCATAGTTAGAAGATGAAACACTTTTATGGATGATAACCATGTTCTAATGATCAAATGGCCTGTGTTTAGTTCAAAGAGAAAGAGTTTTTTTAATTTTTATGAGCACTTATATGTTAGAATTTTTTCTAATTGCTAAGTTATCAAAAATGGGTGATACACAACAGTCATCTGATATGTTTAAGCGGGCAAGAAATTTTTTTCTAGGAAGTCAAATGTGTGTTAATGGGGATTTTAGTTTTGTACCTTCAAAATCTTACATTGAAGAAGTGGTCAAAGAAATTAGTAACGGTGAATGAGGAGAGTGGCCAATCTATCTTGAATGGGTTGACGATGCAGTCATGGCTTATTGTGTACATCATATGTGTCATCAATGCTTACTATCAAGCTGGTGTAGCTCTTTGGGTGGTGGTTGTATTGCTTGTGCTAATTCTAGTTAATTTTCTTTGTATGGCTCGATTAATTTGTTTGTAGATTATTGTTTATTATTAGCTTTTTGTGCAAGTCAAGCTACAAGGGTGTCACTGTGAGCTAACTCTATCGAGTAATTTTTTTATTAAGTTAAAAATAAGGGCTTGCATGAATATATATTTTACAAGGATTATGCCATTATGTGTTGAACATTTTTAAAAAATCAATGTCTATTATACAATTTCAATGGTTGCCATAACTCCTCACATAATTCTTTAAAGGGTGCTAGCTCAATGGAAGAGCACCTGCCATGCAGGAGGTTGGTGGTTCGATTCCACTGTACCCTAACATGAATTATTCAATGATATTGTAGATTTTTTTAATTAAATATTTTTATATTGATTTATTTTAATGGTAAGATATTTTTCTGGATTCATTGTTTTATATTGTCTCTACAGAGAAAATAATGCTCGCGTTATATATTGTCTTTATAGAGACAATTTTTTAAGACAATAATTTGAGACACCTGCTTAAAGATAATATGTAAGACAATACAAAAGTTTATTTTTGTCTAAAGTTAAGAAAATTTACCCAAAAATTGTCTTAAAACCCCTCTTTGTGTTGTAGTGCAACTATTGTCTCTAGAGAGACAAAAATGAAATTGTCTCTGGAGAGACAAAAATGAAATTGTCTTTGGAGAGACAAAAATTCTTGTGTTATATATTGTATAGAGACAATATTTTAAGACAATTTAATTTTAAGACGATTTAATTTGAGACACCCACTTAAAGACAATATTTAAGACAATACACAAGTTTTCTTTTGTCTCAAATTAAGACAATTTACCTGAAAATTGTCTCAAATATTGTCTTAAAACCCCCCTTTATGTTGTAGTGGAGGGAAAGGAGATTTCAATGAAAATAATCATTCTTAATATTATTTTATAAGTTTCAAATTTCTTAGGAGTTTAATTTATCGGGAGAAATTTCAATTAAAAATTAGTTTTTTTAATTTTTTTGGTTTTTAATTTATTGAGAGAAATTTAGCTCTTCCACTTTTAATTGTGGCTAGAGGTTGTCTAACCTTTATAGTAGAGATGTGGTCATGTCTAGTTAAAAGTGTAATGTCTTTTTAAACATTTTGACTATGTAAACATAAATAAAATGAAATATAAATATAAATAAAAGCCCAACATAATATAAATATTGTAAAGTTTTGTTAAACGTTTTGACCCAATAAAAATAAAATAAAATAAAATAAAATAAAATAAAATGTATAATTAATTACAATTAAAAATAGACTATTTTAGATCCATCTTAACTCCAGATTTACCAAGCACTAAGAGGGATCAAATATCTTTACATGAAAATCTCTTTTAGAGTGAAAATAATTTTGATCCCCCTAAGTGCCTTGTAGATCTGTAATTGAGGTGCTTGGTAGAACTGCATTTGAGGTGGATCTAGGTTGGTATAAAATAAAATCATGATTATTTAAAAAAACAAAGAAGAATATGAAGAGAGGGATGTCACAATGTTAAACTTTTTATTTTATTTTAAAACATTCCTATATAATTATACAAATTTAGTCATTGCATAACAGTCATAAACTTTGATAGTTAGGCATAATGATCTATGCTTAACCAAAATGTTTTAATTGAATTCAATGGAAACACCTTAAATTATAAAAAATGTTGAAATGTACATTAGTGGTAAGTAATGCTACATCATCACCACCCAACCATAGGAAACATCGTACCACCTTCTCTAAGCCAAACACTCTTTAACAACTAACCACCCAATATCGAATTGTGTTGTCTCCATCAAGGCTCAATGATCATGTACTTAATGGAAACACAATTCCACTTACATTTACATTTCACTCATCAATGGTGTTTCCTTTTCATGGTTAACACGTTATTCAACACATTTCCAATTTACATCATCATCCCTTATGCTTGCATTACAATGTTTTGTCAATGATCACCCCTTGTTAAGGGTATCTCCTGGTCCACACCAAACTAGTACACCATCTTAATTGTTTCATGAAACAACCTAAGTCAATCACAAAGTATAGCAAACTTATAAACTCGTTTTCCACTCTTAGTCGTGTTTATATGACATGCCATCCATTGTGCCATTGCTAATGGCACCTCAAGTAAGATCCTTTCATTCTCCCCTCAATTTAATTGTTAGCATATTCATAAAAATGGCTTCATTGGATTCTCTAATGGAAAAGGCAATGATGGTGAACATATAGTTTGTAATTTTTGCATTTAAATGTGGTGTTGATACCATTTGTCATGAGGGTAAACTTTTCAATCCACTTAAGAATTTAATATGTCTCAAGAGGCCTAGTTTTTTTATGGCATTGACATGGCCTTACTAGTTTTGCATGACCATAGACCTCTTGTATCACTCCAACTATGCCTAGCCAACATGCCCTAACCGAACCCAAGTTAGGCTCCTTAAACTATAGGAGATGTTGCAGTGATTGTTTTATTATAAGTGATGTTGTGTCATCACGACCCACACATAAACAACCTTTCAGTACCTCCCTCAAGCCAACACACTTGAATAAATAACACCTAGTGCAAGACTATGTTGTCTCCATCTAGACCAACTTCTTCTAACTCTATAAAGGTCATGTACAGAGTGGAAACAAGCTTCAATACACCCATCAACTATGTTGTGTTTCCATGGCTAACACATTATCAAACACATTTCTTTATTGTGTTATCCTTTGGTGAATTTGTGTTGCAACACTTCATTGATCATCCATCCTTGTTAGGCTAGACATCCTTCATCTTGCTAGTCCACACTAAACTAGTACATCATACTAAATGTCTCAAGGGTCATTATGAGTTAGTCATTAGGGCTATGAAACATATAAACCCTTTTTCATACTTTCTTATCATGTTATATAGGATAAGGTTTCCAGTGGCACCTCAAGGAAGGTCCTTTATCATGTTATATAGGATAACATTTCCAGTGGAACCTCAAGGAAGGTCCTTTATCATGTTTTCTTAATATGTTATGTAAGATAACATTTATAGTGGCACCCTTTATCATGTTATATAGGATAACGTTTCTAGTGGAAACTAAAGGAAGGTTCTTACATGATTCCCAACTTGAATTGTTAACATCCTCATCAATACAGCCCTATCAAATTCTCCAATGAAATGTTTAAGGATAGTGAAGAAAAATTCCACAATTTTTCATTCAAACATGGATTTAATACAATTTTTCATGGAGCTAGATTTTTTATTTCCCTTGAGTGTCGAATACCACTCAAGAAACATGCTCACCAAGAATATTCAATGTGACCTTACTAGTTAAGCATGACCACCAACCACATGTATCACATTTGTTGCACTTAACTACCATGTCCTAACCAAAACTAGGCTAGGTAGCTCAAACATGATGTAACGCTTGAAAAACCACATAGATACCCTTTAACGGATATTTATATTTCAAATTGGATAATTTTTAAGTAATTTATTTTATTTTGTTGTATAAGAAAAACAGAGTGAGAGATAATTCATTAATGTAATTTAAGGAAAACTATATTATTTGAAATGATTTATTGGCACGCCATTAAGGGTTGGACTTTCACTATTGCAAGATACTTTTGTTTATTTATTAGTTAACTTACTACGTTTTGTATAAGGAAAATAAGTTTTTATTCTATCAGAATTTTTTTTAAATCTTATTCTATGACCAAATTCAATTCTTTATTGCCAAAACATGTTCTCCATGAGGTTTCAATATGGTTATGCTTAATGTTAATTCAATCGATCTATTTTAAAGAAAACCCACACTATCATGAATTTTAATTCTTTATTTCCAAAGCATGTTCTGTGACGAGGTTTTAATATGGATATGCTTAATGTCAATTAAATTTATCTATTTTAAAGACAACCCATTGTAGCCAAATTTAAATGGAGCATAAGGTATATTTATTATAAATAGAAAAAAAAATCAATTTCAATTTCATGTCTATGAAGCATTAGAAAAGGGATGAAAAAGAAATTAGGATGTAAATTACGTTTAGTTTAGGTGGTTAAGAGGATTTCGTATCCTCATTGTCTAAGGTCAATCTTACTTGTGATGTTTTTATTTCTTATGTAGGGTTTGCATTATCTTTTGGATTCCCAACTCAACCTTTTGAATTCCTCCATTCTACGATGACTCGTTTCCAATATGTTTTGCATTAAAATCATTCTTATGTTATTATTCATTTTATGTTAAGTAAAGTATGGATCATGTTGGTCACATCTTGGTTCTACAAAAGATGGTCTTATGGTGTATTTATTATATGGTGAAAAATAGATTATATGTGTTGTGTATGGAAATAATTTTGTTTCTTACACTTCTTAGTATGTTGAACTATGTTTGGTTTTTGTTAGGTGTTGTACCAATGTATCTAGACACCACCTCTATTTTTTAATAAGAGTTTTATAATATACAAAATCCCTAAATTCTCCAACATGTTATTAAAGACAATGGTTTGAGATGTAGCATGTTGCCTACAATTCTTATGCAAGTTGTATATGGTATTTAAAAGTCAGATTTATTTATTGGATTTGTTCAAGGTTTCTAATTGAAAACTAAATCTAGGGTCAAATCAATGGGTAAAAATTATGAATTTCAACATATATCTATAAATTTTAATGGAAAAAATTATGGAATTTGGGTACAACTATATGGGAACATTGTTGAAGAGTGAATATTCATAGTACTTTACGAAAATGGTGGTTCTTATCCAAGGGATAACCAATCAAATTTGTTCATCAACAAGAAGATGGGTGAGGCTTCAGGAGTCATAAAAAACTCCATCTGAAGGTGGATTCAATGTCATATAATCCATATCAACTACTCATATAATCCATAGTCTTTAGTAAATAAAAGAGCCATAAATTGATTCTTATTTTCCCCTAAGACCCTACAATCCTTATATTCTCCTTGAAAACCTTAGCCTCTATATTAAAAGAAACAAAGTTCCTACATAATTTAAAATGTCATGAATTTAGAATTCCACCAATTCAGTGACACTCAAAACAATTTTTTAGAAGAATAAATGCTTATCTCAAAAGACTCCATGTGTGGAATTAATCACCATAGTGTAACTCTCTAGTAAATATTGTTTCGTGGACTCACCATTATAATTTATTTTAATCCCTCTCCACAGGTTTCTCTCAAGGCATTGATTATGTTGGGCTATATCTTACAAACTATTTCTAGCGGCCCTGTGGTTCCATGACACACACCTAAAAAGTGTCATCCATAGAGGACATAAATTAAATGGTTCAGTCCATCTCATAGTGCATTAACATTCTCACCCAGTCACTCAGTGCAACATAGACCAACATGCCTTCCCTCACTATGTAAGTTGGCCTTTATTTTGAGAAGATTAGGAGTTGGAGTGTAAGCATGGCATGGGTGTCATTTTCTCAAGATGAGTCTCTCATAAGGATAATCACTTTAATGAGAAAGAAAATCACAATATTGACCACTCACTTCTTATGATTACCACACCATAAAAAAACCGTAAAATGGCATTCTTAAAATCTCTTATGTAGTTTCCTATTGTAATTCAAGTAGAATCTCACAATTACTTATGTTAGTAAAGTTGTGATCATTTGTTTATTATCTTAAATGAACTCTTTCTAGACATACACCCCATAAAACATAAATCATCGAGTCAAAATGAATGAAAATGAATGGATAAGAGGGTGTGGCATCGAGTGTCAGACGTGCAAAGCGGCGAGTGATATGGCATTCTAGGAAATATTAGGGGATGTCAGGAAGTGTCATGGTGTGCTAACATGTGTTAGATAGTTTCCAAGGCATGCCAATATATTCCATGTTTAAAGGCATAACAATATATTCCAGGTGTAAGGGTATGCAAATGAGTGTCAAGGAGTGTCAAGAGACAAAAGGGAACACCAAGTTAATATGCAAATAAATGAAGATATATGAGGGTTAATAATTCAAGACCTTACCTTTTCAAGAGGGGCATGATAGGCATACCAACAATAGTGAAAATACATGCCAAGGGCCCAGCGCTAGTGTGTATTAAGTGCCAAATCATCCTTTATTACTTCTCTCTTAATTTTGAATAATTAATCTCAAATAAATTTTATCTTAAACCATGCAAAGGAATTCTAGGGCATCTAAACACATGCCAAGAATTATCAACTAGCACCACCAAGTTCCAAGAGCCAATATGTGCTAGGGAGTTATAGGGCATGCTATGGAGTTCCGGTTTTGCTAAGGAGGGAGTGACAAGATATGCTAGATAGTTCCAAGGCATGTTAGAGTGTTAGGGAAGCATTCCAAGGTTTTCCAAGTGACAATGTGTGTTGAGTGTTAGCAAGCTCCATGGAAACAAAAGGGAGCATTATGTAAAAATATATGGAAATTAATTAATAAGAGTGTGTGACAGGGAGTGTTAGCGAGTTATAGGTGTGATAAGGAGGGAGTGACATGGTATGCTAGGTAGTGTAAAGTCATGATAGTGCGCCAGAGAAGCATGTGGCCAAGATGTGCCAGGTGCCAGGATGTGCCAACAGATGCTAGGAAGTGTTAGGGAGTCTTAGGGACATACAAGGGAGAAATATGTGAAAATAATGCATGAAAATGAATGATTAATATATTGTGAGAGGAAGTGTCAATGAGTTCTAGGTGTGCTAAGAAGGGAGTGAAAAGGTGTGCTAAGAAGGGAGTGAAAAGGTGTGCTAGAGGTCAGGGAAACATTCCAAGATGTGCCAGGTGCTAGCGTGTGCCAATGCATGTCAGGGAGTTTTATGGAGTGCTAGGGAAAAACAATGGAGCACTAGTTTCAAATGCATGGAAATGAATGAACAAGAGTGTGTGACACAGTTTCTTAGCGAGTTATAGGTGTGTTATGGAGGGAGTGACAAGGTATGTTAGGTAGTGCCAAGGAATGCTAGAGTGGCAGCATGCTAAGATGTGCCAAGTACCAGTGTGTTCCAATGTGTGTCAGGGAGTGTTAGGGAGTGACATATAAAAAAAAGGGAGAATTAGTTCAAAATGCATGGAAATGAACAAATAAGAGTGTGTGATAGGGAGTGCTAGTGATTTCCAAGTGTGTTAAGGAGGGAGTGACAAGGTTATATTCTAGGCAATGCCAATGCATGCTAGATTTCCAGGGCATGTAATGGAGTGGTAGGGTGTGTTAGGGAGTTCCAAAGAATGCCAATGAATGCAGGGGATTCTAACACATGCAACATAGTGCCAAGGGATTGTTAGACATTCTAGGTGTTATGTCATATGGAGATGTAAACTATGTTTCTTTGTTGGTTTATGTCCACGGTTGGACGTGAACCTTGAATTGGTAATTTATTAAGTGGGATGAGTTAAAATTCAATATGAGTAGCCTAAGATGAGTTATAAGCCATTATTAGGTGAACATGACATAGTCTAGTTGTAGAAAATGAAACTTGGTCAAGTTGTTTTAGTCGAGGCAAGACTCGGTTTGGGTTACCAAGCCTTAAAAAAAATAAGTGTAGTTATGAGGACATTATATTGAAGGAGTTCCAGGGCATGTCAATGAATGAGAAGGTGTGATAATTTAAGCCACATAGTGTCAATGAATGTGTAGGAGTGTTGGGAGTGTCATGGCATAACAAGGTAGAACTAGTTCAAAGTGCATGGCAATGAATGAATAAGAGTGTATGTAAGGGAGTGCATGCCAAGATGTGCCAAGTTCCAGGGTGTGCTGATTTTTGCCAAGGAGTGTTATGAAGTGCTAGAGAAACACAAGGTTGCACTATGTAATGCATGGAAATGAATGAATAAGATTGTGTGACAGGGAGTTTCAACGAGTTCCAAGTGTGTTAAGGAGGAGTGACAAGGAATTCTTGGTAGTGCTAACGAATTCTAGAGTGTTAGGGTGACATGTGGCCAAGATGTGCCAACTCGTGAAAGGAATTATTAACTGGGAGTTCCATGGAAACATAAGGGATCACTACGTCAAAATGCATAGAAATGAACAAATATGAGTTTTTGATTGGATGTGTCAGTGAGTTCTAAGTGTGCTAAGGAGGCAGTGAAAAGGTATGTTGGGCAGTGTTAAGGCATGCTAAAGGCCACTGCGACATGCCAATATGTCCTAGGTGCTAGGGTGTACCAACACATGCCAAGGAGTGTTAAGGAGTGATATGGAAATGAAAGGGAGAACTAGGTAAAAATTCATCGAAATGAATGAATAAGAGTTTGTGATTGGGAGTGTCAATGAGCTCTAGGTGTGCTAAGGAGAGAGTGATAGGTTATGCTAGGTAGTTCCAAGGAATTCTAGAGTGCTGGGGTGTAATTCCAAGATGTCACATGTGTTAGGGCATGCCAATGTGTGCTAGGGAGTGTCAATGAAACACAAGGAATAATTAGATAAAAATGCATGGAAATGAATGAACAAGAGTGTGTGAGAGGGAGTGTCAATGTGTTGTAGGTGTGTTAAGAAGGGATTGATAAGGTTATATGTTAGGAAGTGCCAAGCTATGCTAAAATAACAAGGTGTGTCAGGAAGTGCTAGGGTGTGTTAGGGTGTGTAAAATCATGCCCAGGAATGTAGTGGATGCTAACACATGCCACATAGTGCCACACATTTAAGACATGCCAGGTGGTATTACATCTCAAGTTTTAAATTGTGTTTCTTAGTTTTTTTAGAACCATAGTTGGATGTGATGAGCCTTGTCCTGGTAACTTGTTATGTGGGATGATTTGAGATTTGACATGAGTAGCCTGAGATGAGTTACAGGTAGTTCCTAGGTGAACAAGGAATATGTTGAATTTCCAAGACATATGAGAATCTTGTTTTGGTCTTAGAATATTTGATGCAAACAAACTCAAGTACCACAAAACATCTACTTTGAAAAATAAAATCTACACACATTAGGGAATTTACTAGTGCACATTACAATTTTTAAAATTTTCAAACCATTCTTTGTTAAATTACAAACTATAATAGAATAGGCTAGTGATTTCATACTAGGAATCATGGCCCTTGATAATCACACTGATACAAGGAATACAACTAGGGCTTGGTGTTAGTATTTTGATAACCAATCTACCTCTAACAATAAAACACTTGAACCAATTTTTGATAGTGGCCACACATAGCCCTCTCGGTGCAGATGTCCTAAACACATTTGCCAAGTTTGCTTGCCTCCCATTATGCAACTCCTCAATTTTCCTCTGTCAATGAAATCAACTCCTTTAGGTTGCTGAACTCGACTCAAATTTTTTTTCCTCTATATACCTTTTTTTCCTTTAAGGTATACAACACTTGGGGTTTTCGATCATTTGTTCACAACTTTGTTTGTGCAAAATACTTTGGTTTGCCCACTTTTTCCATACTACTCCTCCAAGATGACAAGTTTAGGGCTATGGAGGTTTCCCTTCTTCTCATTGACTCAATCCTCTGCAATATAGTGAAATAGGGATAGTTCGATATCCCACTTGACTACTACTTTGTTCCTTGAAAGTCTGTACATCCTTAGGCCCAATACACCTAACCTTATACTAGTATTTTTTTCCTTCAGAAGTACAGGACATAGGGCTCCTCTATGACAGTCACCTAAAAACCCTCCAACTGTACTTGGACTGGCATCAATTTTCCCAACTGTAGTGAATTAGTTTAATGATCTAGTGCCCACAACACTTCCCTCATCTAGGGCTCTTCCAATCTACCAGTTAATGGTGATTTGAGTCCTCTCAAAATAGCTATTCTTTTGTACCAATTTCTTTGTTGTCCAATCTATGAAAAAATCTGAAATACTCTTGTTATCATCCTTCTAAAAATTTGTAGATGACTGAACTAGGGTCAAAAATCATCCACTAACAGTCCATTGACTAATTTTTTATAGGCTGCTTCAGATCTTTGTCCAAAACTATATGGAAAATCCACGAAAATCAATTCCTCTTCCTATGAATCCATTCCTTATATGACACATTTTTTCTTCTCAATATTCTTCTGAGGTTACACCTTCCTTTGGATTTTCTATATACTTGCATACTTATTTAAACCATATTCTAATATGTGGTATATATTATAGAGATAAACCTCTCTCTAAGGGTCATGACCCCTCTTCTTCTACAAAGATTCAACATAGAATTAATGGCATACGTTATGGATTCAAAATGCTAGGAAACCTCCCTAAATAGGGCATTATACTTCTATTATAAATACTTTAGAACAAAACCTATCCAACCATAGAAAAAATTAAAACTCTTGCCTCCATATATCACTCGATCATATTTCATACAGGAATTTTTTTACATATTTTTTAATGCTTTTTAGAAGGGCACTCATGTTTATGTAGATTTATAAGAAGAAGTTATTAACATTTTCCATTATTTTATTCAAATGTTTTCCTTTTCTTTATCAATGGACAAGTTTCTATGAAATTAGATTTATAATTCTTGTAATTAAGGGAATCCCATGAAATTATTATTAGGATTAACTTGTGAGGATTCTGGAGTTTTTTTTGATAAATGAGATGCATGGAATAATTTTGAGGGAAAACCAACATTGAAATGTTAGTGAATCCATTGTTAAACTTGTAACTATGTTATTATTTATTTTCGGTAGTTTGATTCAAGTTTTTTTTTCCATAACATTTATGTAGGAAACCAATAACCTTTGAATATTTTACATGAAATGGAAGAGAAGCATATTATTAAGAACGTACGGATAAAAAAAGATGGAATATATTCATTTTGTTTTTAAAAAGAGAAAAGTGTCTCATGTTAGTTCATAGTTAGATAAGGGTTCATAACTTTCAATGATGTGGGCATTGTATATATCATCATAGTAATGGGTTTGGCTAATACTTATATAAACCATCATGATATCGAAAACTTATCAATAAACAATTTATAGGATATTCACCTAATTAAATGTTAATATCTATATGTAAGTCAGTGAAACATTTTATAATTTGAAATTGATTATATGAAAGTTTAATTTTTTCAATTATATAATCATAATAACATAGTATTTGTATTTTAATTAGTAAAATATTTATGAGGTACCTCATCAATAAAAATAAAAATAGAAATTTCAATGGCTTGAAAATACCCTTTTTCATAGTAAATTATTTCATAATACATTTATTTCTATAGTGCATTGAAGTAAATGCTCAAAACAATTAAAACCTTTTCTATATATTTTAATTACTTATTGATACCTATGGGAGCGAGTATGTAAAATATTTTTTCAAGATGTTTAGAGTATGGTTTAAAATATTGTAATCATATTTTTTAATATATTATAGGATGGAAAGGGTATATGTGTAATAAAAATATTGAAATATTTAGGTTGAAAGTGAGATATATATGTGTTTGTTTTAACTTTATATTAAAAGAT